>VDFB02288807.1:0-84819 GCA_007258455.2 Sequoia sempervirens | reverse complement strand
CTATCCTCAAGAACTCCCACCTTCAAAAGTACAAAAGCAAGCGAACCCTCTAATGATCATAGTTAACATTAATAATATTGGCATTAGATGTCCTCTCATTGATGTCGATTCGGCACTCAATGTATGTAGCATTGATCTACTTCCTAATATTAATATTGATTCATCTTCTCTTAATGCCTCTTTTGTGGACATTTGTGGGTTTGATAATGTCGGTCGACAAGCCTTGGGCATGATAGTCTTTCCTTTGAGGTTAGGAACTGTTACTATACCCACCCTTGTATATGTTATGTCAGAAAAATTACCATATAACCTTCTTCTTGTTAGACCATGGATTCATGCTATGGGTGTGGTCCCATCTACCTTACATAAATCTATTAAGTTCATTTGCAACAACCAAGTAGTCACAGTAAAGGCTGACCCTGAGGCTATGCACTTATGTGAGATGGTAGCTACTGATTAGGTTTTAGTTGTGCCTACTCTTATTCCTTCAGTATCTTCTAATGTGTTGATTTTTACTCTATCAGTTTCTACTACAAAGGATACTCTTGAGATAAACATCCCTGAAGAAGGCCCTTATGGAGCAATAAATCTTATGTATACTACTTCTACCTCTTCTCAAGAGAATGCATGTCTTGGTGATGATTAGGGTTCTCTAGACTTTATAGATTCCTTCAGTGGAAAGCATAAAGTCAACCTGATCCACTTAGACCTTCTGATAGCATCACCCACACCCACTATCAAAGATGATTATGCTTTTGTATTGCAGGATAATGTGAGAATAGTTGTAATATCCTTAATGTTGATCCTCCTCCTTCTGAGGAAGATGATCACACTTCTATTAAAGAGGTTAATTTTGGTAGTTCTGTCAAGAAGGATGATCGAAATCCTATAGAAGAGTGTAATCCCCATTACTGGAATAACACTCTCTATGAAGATCCTCCTCCTTTGTCTTCCATATTCATATCTTCTTCTTATAAGAAGTCAAACTTTTCTCCACAAGAGAATTGGTTGCTTCCCGCTCCTCATTCTTTGTCTAAGCAAGAGTGTATCTTGTTGAGGCTTCTAAAAGATCTCTTGATTACTCTTCCTTCTCCTACACACAAGAAATTTCATAAGCAAGATAAAGCAAAACATCCTTTTTGTTCATACCATCAAGTGCATGGCCATTTCACTAGTGAATGTAATGCCTTGAAGGAAAAAATACAACTTATTGATTCAAGTGCTATCAAACTCCCATTTGATTGATGTACTTGCCTCTTCTTTAAATGACAAGTAATATTGAGGTTTACCTCTATCCTACATGTTCCAAGTATCTTGCACCTATTTCTCCTCCCCTATGTGTTGGGGGCAATGACCACCCATTCTAAAGATGTGCATCCTTCTTAAGAACCCCCTCTCTTCTCTATTTCTTTCAATTGGAGTGTCTCCTTGAGTGGACCCATTGCTATCTTGAAGGGTTCCCAAGGGACCCCCTTTGAATGTTGTTATCTCAAATGAATTATATGGTGTCTAGCTTGGGGGTAGCCTGACTAGACTTGAATTTTCTGTGACTATCCCACAATATAGCTTGTAATAGCCATAGGCTTCTCTAACTAGTCTTGCTCTGCAAGACCAAGAACCTATAGAGCTCCTTTGCATCAAGCTTTCCTAACATGTTTATTCTATGAATTAACATGTTTCTTTGTAGGTGTTCTTGTAAATCCGCTTTCCAACCCAACTCTATGGAGTCTACTTCTTTGGGTTTCCTCCATGTGAAAGATCTTGGGGGATACCTCCTTGTAGGTCTACGGTCCTGTAAGGCACTTTCTCTGAGCTTCCTCCATGTGAGAGATCTTGGGGGTCGCTCCCTTGCAGGTTTGTGGGTCTGTAAGGTGATTTTTTTAGGTTTCCTTCATGTGAGAGATCTTGGAGGACACCTTCCTTGCAGGTCTGTGGGTCTGTAAGGCACTTTTTCTAGGTTTCCTCCATGTGAGAGATTTTTGGGGATGCATCCTTGCAGGTCTGTGGGCTTGTTATGTTCTTACATCTTTGGGTTTCCACCATGTGAGAGATCTTGGGGCATACCTTCGTATAAGTCTGTGGATCTGTGGGGCACTCCTTTTGATCTTCCTCCATGTAGGAGATTTTGGGGGTCACTCCCCTATAGGTATGTGGATCTGTAGGGTGCTTTCTTTGGGTTTCCTTCATGTGAGAGATCTTGGAGGATGCCTTCCCTACAAGTCTGCGGGTTTGTAGGGTGCTTTTCTCAGTATCCTTCATGTGAGAGATCTTGGAGGATACCTTCCTTGTAGGTCTACGAGTCTGTAAGGTGCTTTTCTCAGTATCCTTAATGTGAGATATCTTGGAGGATACCTTCCTTATAGGTCTATGAGTCTATAAGGTGCTTTTCTCAGTTTCCTTCATGTGAGATATCTTGGAAGACACCTTCCTTGCAGGTCTGTGGGCTTGTGAGGCACTTACATTCTTAAAATCTCTTTCATCTCAACTTGTATATACCAGATCGAATATCTACATCTTGAGTATATGCCCTTCTTCTCTTCACTTTAAAATTATTTTGTGTGTTATTTATTAATTTGGGGACGACGCATAGTACTGTGATGACCTTTTACATCAAGGTCTCTTTCACATTGTTGACTCAAATCCTTTACCTTTTTATGTTCTAACATTATTGTCTGGTGCAAGGTTTTCTTGTCTAATATATATGTTTTGTAGGTCTTCAGCCTCAAGGCATGCTTATATGGTTCGAACAGTTATTTTCTTCCTCTATAGTATCCTGTGTTGTAGAAAATTGGACCCTCTTGAGAAAAGAGACAATTTCATGCATAATTGGACCCACTTTTGAGTCCCTTCACATCATTTCCCTTCAAAACAACATTTATAGGCCCCTTAGACCTATTAATTTTGATCTAGAGGTCTGTTTCACATGAGAAATAACATAAAGCCCAAAAAAAATCATTTAATAACATCATACCCCAACAACCCACCTTCAAACAGCAGTAGTGGGACCCATTCACCACCTTGGGTGAATGAGTCCCCTTTGAGGGAAAATTCAAAATTAAGTGGGAATTTAATCAATTTAAATTTTATTTCTGGTGAATGTCAGCCTCTTAGGTCTAATTAAGAAGAAAATAAGGTGTTGTTTCTTATAAATACATATTTCAAGTCATTTTACACAATCTTTTTACAACTTTTATCATCTCTCATCATCTTATTCAAAAGCAAAGTCTTCTACAACAAGTTTCATTAGCAAAAGTTGAAGTTTTAGGACAACAAACTAGGGTTTTTCCAGGTCTTGAAGTTCACTTTTCTTGCCAAGATCTAGCATTGCAAAGGGTTGATGATGGATTCCTATGGTGAATCATGAAGAAATCTACGGTGAAGAGGTGCAACTAGCCACCAAATCATGCCTAAGGACTTGGTTTCCTATTGATTCCATCTTCCATTTTCACTCTATCTTAAAATTAAGGTTTTCATTGTGTTTGCTTAGCATTTACATGTCATTTTATTCCTATGTTTCATGTGTTGTAAGGTTTCTACAGTTGAGATCTTGCATCACTTTAATCACTCTTGCATGTCTTGTTCTAGAGCAATAGAATAGGACCCTTCTTACATTTCATCTTTTCCTAGTCTTTAACACATCTAAGGCTAGAGTTTATGCATATTTTTCTCTACCCAAGGTTTAATTACCAATCTATGGGTTTGACTAAGGAAAATCCCTCATTAGATCAATTCTTTTAAGCTATTTTGCAGGAATTTTCTGAGATCTAGAATTAGGTTTCCGTTAGAATTTGTTGTGCAAGTGTCAAGGTACAAATTTAAGTTTTGAGATTGCAGAAATCAAAAAGTGGACTGATTCGCCATGCATGGAAAATGAGTCCACCCTAAGATGCAGATTTGAGTCAAATGCAGTTTCAGATCCCCGACTATCAGAAAATAGGTTTTGTGTAGAAAAGTCTTGATTTGAGACTGATTCGCCCAAGGTGGTGAATGAGTCCCAATTAACCTAAGTTCAAATTTCATCAGCTTTTCAAATTGTTCTTCAGTCATCTACAACCTTCCAGGTGCGCATATTTTGAGAAACAACTTTTTGTTTGGTTAATAGTTGCATTTTTATTCATTATTTTAACCTTTTTGCAAACAACACTGTGTTTTCAAACATTGCATAAATCTTAGTTTTTCTCTCATTTTTAGTCATTCATATTAGTCCATTGCATTTATTTAAGTCCATTTATACTAAAAAACATTGCATACATCCTGATTCGAGTGAATCATAAGCATTTTTGGCCCTATCTCTCTCCTTTTAAGTGAAAAACCCTAGAAGTGCAAGAGTAGTCTATAGGGTCCAAAAAAACTATGGTTCATATCCTTTTGGCATAATGATGTTATTTATGTTTAGTATATTTCCTTTATTGTGCATATTACTATATATTCATATGCCCGCTAAAGTGGGGGAAAAATGTAATGACATAAAATTGCACCCCTCGCAATTTCACATACATTCTTGCATTTGCTTTAGTGACCACTCCCCTAGCATTTGTGTAGGCTCATTTTAGCCTTTGCATCAACCTTTTTCCCTTCTCAGGATGCTTGAAAACCTCTTTTCAGCAGCTACCCTCACATGTCAACTTTGGGTCAAACATAGTAATTTTCTCATTCTCATTGTTTTGTAGCATGATGTGTCTAGACACTAGCACGCCAGCAGACGTCTACACACCACACTAGCATCCTGTGATGTTTAAACATTCAAATGATCATTCTCATGCATTTTTTCCACTTTTCACCTCCTTTGGTTAGTGGTAACGGCTTGAGACACCATGAAACGGCTTGGGAAGCTTATTTTCCTTAAATGTTATCTTTTCCATCTATTTGCTGCTCTAGCTTCATTTTAACTTCTCACAAACTTCTCTCTAGATTTGGCTCTAGCCTTCTACTCCGTAGCTCTTTCTTTCATAACTCCACATAGCTTCTTACAATAGCTTCAAGCACTCTCAAGATCTCTTAGCAACACTCTTTGCAGCTCTCTTGGCTCTTGTAGCCAGTGATTTTTTTAGTGGCTAATATTCACCAATTGGCTAATAGTTGAAATTTGGGAATCTAAAATTGGCTAATAGTTTGAACTACAACATGACTTTAATTGCCACATATTTACAAAATTTTAATATATTCTTATTTAAATCACCAAATAATTTATTTTATTAAAAATTTTAACTCAAAGATTCGCCACAATATTCAATACATGATTAGATTAGATTCGCCTAAATTTAAAAATTATATTAGAAATCTATATTAATTCTCCAATAGTATATCATAATTATTAGTTGCTTTAGGACCATATTTCTAATCTTTAGTTTCTACCATTGATTTATAATATAATCTAATGGCCCTTGTTGTATTCCATGAGGTAAAATGTATCCATGATCTTTAATGCACATGGGCCCCAAAAATTAAAGGTCTCATGAGCATTATAGATTGTGGGTAAATTTTACCTTATAGAGTACAATGAGGGTCATTAGATCAATTATGTAAAAGAAATTTTGAGCCCCATGAGAATTACACATCATGGGTACATTTTACCTTGCAAAATACAATGCGAGCCATTATATTATATTTTAAAACAATGATGGAAAGTAAATATTATAGTCTGCCCCTTCAACCCATCAATAATTTCCACCCTCAGGCACCTAATTTTCCATTAGATTTATTTTAGATTGGATATATTCACCATCATAATTAATGTATTTTCCTATTATTTTTTAAGATTCACCAAAATTTTCTACAAAATTTTATTCATGTAAAAAAAATTACTAATAAAATTAATACTTTTTTTTTTAAAAAGGAAAGATTTTCCAATAGAAATTAATATTTTTTCCTAAAAAATTGAAATATTGGCCAAGATTTTATATCTTTTTTAAAGGCGAATTTATTAAAGTATCACTACTTTCAGCCCTCTCTTTTCTTCTTTCTCTCCCTCTTTGGCTTGTTTAAGCCTTGCAACTCTATCTCCCTTACTTTGTGCTTGCAAGGATCTTGGGATTTCACACATCCCCTATCTATTGCATCTTTACTTTGTGATACAAGTTCTCCTTATTGAGTGGGGATTTCTTCTATCACCCACATTTTGTGATACGGGTTCTCCTCCTTGAGCGGGGTTTGCTTATACCACTCATACTTGGTGGTGCAGGTTCTACTCTTGAAGCGGGTTTTGCTTTCACCACATGATTTTTCCATTTTGATTCATCTCTCTCTCTCTCTTTCTATTTGGTTGTCCATGGAGGTGGGAACACCAAAACGAGGGTTTGATTGAGGAAAAACCCTATACAACCCCAACACTTTCTCCAAATCTTACAGACGCAGGTATTGATGATATCTGCTAGTTGGAGGCTTCATCACTTGTATGGTTATAAGCACTTTCTTTCTATCTCTTCTTCTCCTCCTTTATCATTTATTCTTTACTTTAATTTAGTTTTATTGTATTATTTTATTTTCCTGCACTCTATAGGTTCTCAGTAATTAGATCGCTAGTAGTCACTTTATTGTCTTCTATGACAAACTTGTTTTCTATTCCGTACAAGACGCCATTGCGCTCCATTGTTGTCTATATTTTTCACTATCATCCTTTGGTCGAGAGCCTATTAGTTTGTCTAGAATTTTTTTTTGATTTTATCTTTCTGATTCTAGAACTCTTGCGCTAGTCCTTGAGGTAGTTTAGGGAAGTTCGCCCCATGAGGCTCTCTGAATGAAGAGAACTTGTGAGTAGTGAATCCCCCTTCTCTACAAATTCAAAAGAATTTACAAAAGAATTTTCATTGTGGTACCTTATTAAAGTTATTAGGAGGTATAATTTTGGTATGGTTGAGCAAGAAGCCAAATCTAAGGCATGAATTTCCCTACAACCACTTGTGTGTGTGTGAGTGCATACTATCCATGAGTGTATGTTTCTCACCTTTTAGGACTTCTCACCCAACGGACAACCAATAGTTCTAACTCCTCAAAGTGAGTATGCATTTTTCCAAAAAAACAACCTAGATCTGATCCACATCATGTTGGATAAATAGTTGATCTTGATCCAATCTCTTATTTCACTTTTTCTTTTAGTCATTTTCGTTGTATGATTGAGTATTTTGTTTTGCTGCATATTATACACCTTGTGTGTGTCATTTTGTGCTCATGTTGGTTTGACTTAGGATCTTCAATCCTGGGGGCTTGACCACCTCCTTCATCTTTGTCATCCTTTCTCATCTGCATCGGTACAATTAGACCTCTCTTGAATGTCTACTTTAGTGTGAGTTTGAAGCAAGTTCATCCTCTCACTAAAGTGGGGGCTAAATATAGCATAAAAAAAAGTATGCCTTTTGCTTGCTTAACTTGGGAATAATTAATGATAAATTCGAATTAATATGACCTTGGTCTAGTGTTGTGAGGTTTTTTACACATCCACATTAGGTCTTGGGCCCTTGCAAATTGAATAAAATACATGTCTTCTAAAGGTGTTGTAAAGTGTTGTAAATCACTTTCACACTATTCTAGACTTTTATTAAGCATTTAAGCCTAATGGACCTATTTTCCCCTTAATTCAATATTGTAAAATTTATTTAATTGCATTCTCACATTAATCTAGAAAGCTTTTAAATTAAACTTGGTTTTAATCTAGTGTTGTAATGTGTTTTACACATTCACATTGGATGTTGCTCCT
The DNA here is from genome assembly GCA_007258455.2 of Sequoia sempervirens. Classification (NCBI taxonomy): domain Eukaryota; kingdom Viridiplantae; phylum Streptophyta; class Pinopsida; order Cupressales; family Cupressaceae; genus Sequoia; species Sequoia sempervirens. The sequence goes on along the minus strand of VDFB02288807.1, from coordinate 77,126 downwards.
TTCTAGGCTATGTGGACCTCATTTTAATATTGTGAAGTGTATTTAATCATACTTTCACATTGAAATTTGTGTCCCTATCCCTAATTACCCTTTACATCATCATTAATAGGCCCCGATGACCCCATATTGTGCATCCTGAGGCTTATTTTGATCAAAGACCTGATAAAATCAACATAAAAACTAAAATTCTTCACTCCTTAACATCCCAGCTGGAAAAAGAGCCCTTGTGGGACCCATTTTCTAGTTTGGGTGAATGAGTCCCATCCAAGTGGCACCTATTCACCCAGGATGGAAAATGAGTCCCATTTGAGCTATTTTCAGGGTTTGAGCAAGAAAAAATAGGTTTTAAGTTTAATTTTCTTCAATGTCAACCTTGGGGATCAAATTAATGAGAATTTGAGTGGATTTCCTTTATAAAAAAACTTATAATCATTATTTCATTCATTCATTATCCATCTCAAGTCAAGCAAGCTAGGGTTTAGCATTTTAAGTCTTCACAAGGTCTTCAAGATAGCTTTCTAAGGCATTCAGGGGTAGATTCTTCATCCATTATTACAACAATTCAAGATCCATCATCATGGAAAGTTTCTAATTGTATTGTTTCATATTTCATGCTTCATTATCTTATTTCATCATTTTGGTTTAATTACCTAAAAGGTGTTTGACCAAGGAAAACCCCCATGCCCTAGCATTCAACACTTTTGTTCTATTTTTTTGTGTGATTGTAGATCTAGGTACATTGAAGGCTTGGAGATGATTGAAGAATAGGTTGCACACCTTTTGAAGCCATCTCTCTATTGGAAAGGTCAAAATCTTGACAAAAAGTCACAATGTCAAAAATTAGGGTTTCGGATCTGAACACCTAGAGGTACAGATTGAGCAGACTAAGAGCTTCCAATTCCACTTTCAAGTTTTCAGAAAAGTCAAAGTCGACTGATTCGCCACTAATGGCGAATGAGTCCTAATGTACATTTTTTTCAAATATTTCTATAGATTTGGATACCCATTTTCCCAAAATAGGCTTCGATGTAGTTTTCCAAATCTGGGATTGATTCGCCTAGAATGGAAAATAAGTCCTAGTAGGGTAAAATTTTAGGATCAATAGCATTTTCAGTCTTCATTCTAGCCTCTACAAGTTTCTAGGTGCACATTTTCTATTTTACTTTCTTGTTTTTTCTTACTTGCATTTCTATTCATCTTTCTAACCTTTTTGCATTTCACAGTGTGTTTTCAAACATTTTATAGTTTCCAAGTCTACACTTGGTGGTGAACCCTTCTTTTCTATTTTTCAGCCTCTAGGACAATCCCCTTTAATAGATTTCAATCTCCTTTGCATTGGAATCTTAAGGGTTTGTTTTTGAGTGAGCCATTAAGGTTTTTGGTACCTCTCTCCTTTTAGATGCAAAACCCTAGAAGTGTAAGAGATCCGCCACATTCCAAAAATATTTGGTTCAATTTATAATGTGGTAATAAATACATAAACTAATTGAGCATAATCCATAATAGAAACAAAATTTATATCAATTCTAACGATCCAGTAGTCCCATAAGTAAGGTTTAACATATTATTTTATAATCTAATTATATCTATGTTCATAATGTTTAATTGATTGTCTCTTGACATCTCTCTAACTTAATGAATACACATTTAAATTTATAATATTTATCAAATCCTAGATTTCATTGTCAATATGAAGGACCCTAATTTACTATGTATCAACCTAAATCTATCGAATAATTTCTTCTATAAGCATGCCTACATACTTGTCTCCATACAATGTGAATGAAATTTAGAACATTTAAGCAATGCAAATGAATTTTTTCCATTATCAAATATTCTTGAGCTTGAAATCAAGGTTTTCAAACACAATTTTTTTGTTTGATTTCAATTTAGGGTTTTCAAATGCAATTTTTTTTGTTTGAATTCAATTTAGAGGTTTCTAGAAGTAATTAGGGTTTTCAATGCAAATTTTTTTGTTTGATTTCAATTTAGGAGTTTTTCAAATGCAATTTTTGTGTTTGAATTAAATTTATGGTTTTTAAAAACAATTAGGGTTTTCAAATACAATTTTTTTTTGTTTAGGTTTCAACAGGGTTTCAAAAACATTGAGGTTTTTCAAATGTAATTTTCTATTTCATTTTCAATTTAGGGTTTTCAAATGCAAATTTTTTGTTTCCTTTCAATTTAGGGTTTTGAAATGAATTTTTTTTTGTTTCATTGAATAATTTAAGTTTCAAAAGCTAAATTTTTTTCTTAGGATACGATTTAAGGTTAATTTTTTCATTTCTATTCAATATCTAAGGGTTTCATTTCATTTTTTCTTCCTCTTCTACAAATCACCATTTCTTCTATTATAGGTAAATAAAAATACATAAAACTCAACACAAATTGAAAGCAAACATACTAAAATATATCATTATATTAAAATTTTCAAAAGAAAATGAAAAAAACAAAAAAATCGAGGTGAGGCACGTACCTAGAAGTCGTCATCTGCTCTCCACAATCAGGATCCTGTGCATTGTTAAAATGACTGATTTTCATTTTTTTAAATAAATACCACTTAAAAATAGGATCTCGTTTCATGAAGGCCAATTTGGGACCCATTAATAAACGAGATCTCATTTTTAAAACAATGGGATCCCGTTTAGATTTTAGGCTCAGGATCCCAAAGCTAAATGGTGCAGGAGCACCCAAGACATTAAATGCCTTCAAAAGGATAATATGTGAATTTATAATTTTCAAGTCAAAATTCATGTGTCAAAACCATGTAAAGGCTAAATTTAATGTATTTAAGATAATGAGTAAGTCTAAGGTGGTCAAGGAAAGGAAAAGTTCAAAACTAGTAATATTGTGATATTGTCAAATATGTAAAAAACATAAAAAGAAGAAATGTGAAAGAACAAGTGTAAGGAAAGTGTAAGATCGTTCAAGGTAGTTGAAGGGGTGGTTATCAGTTGTAAAAGTTATAAAAATCTTGGAGAGGTGAGGAAAATCAACTATCTTGTATTCTTGTAACAAAATTTTGAATAAAAATTCCCTATTTTCCTGTGTTAGCAGCACTTTACTCCATTCTTTTTATCTTTGCATTAGTAGATCAATAATATCAAGTCAAATTATTTGTGTGTTCAAAAATTAGAAGGATTTAGTCTCTTTTCAAGTAGTTAGAGGGTTAATTTTTTAAAGAACAAATGTAATAAAAAGAAACTTCCTATACCTGGTAGAGTTCTTTTTTTCTAGTGATTTTAAGTCCTTTAAGGAAGAATTCACCATCCCACCAAATTTAGGGTTATATGTTGGTGGGATGGAATGTTTAGGAATTTTTTAGGGTGTTTAGGATGTTTATATGTGTATGGGAATCAAGGATATGAAACCATGTTGTTGTTTAAGGGCAATTTTTGAGTTTTCAACTTGAAAAATGGAGGCTCCAAGAAGGGTTTTGAAGAAATAATGTGTGCATGGACTAGGAGATGGATTCAAATTCTTTAGTAGACATATTGTGACATGTTTCAACTATTGTTCAGAATGCATGAGGTTTGTAAGGGTGATATTCATGAAACCCTCTCTCTTTTTGGTGTATTTCACCCTATAAACAAAGGTTTGGTAAAACAGTGTGTTTTTAAGTTCCTCCACTCTAAAAAATGATGAGATCTTGAGTTTTATTACATGCTTAAATACTATTTGAGGTTGTTTGACAAATTGGAGTTGAAAAAAAGGTGGATGCTTTATAAAATAGGCCTATTCTAGTAGCCTTTTTAGGCACACAGTCTAAGAATCTGAAGATTTCGTTGAGACAATCATTACAAGATTTTGTTTTGTTGATATGGAAATTAAGTGGTCTCTGAATATAGTTTGGTTCTTGGGATTTGCATTAGATTTGTGAGTTTTACCCGCTTAAGGGCATGGGGTCCTATTTAACAAATAATGCCTTGATGTCATAGAAATGGGAAATCTGATAACACAATGTAAAGAATGGTTAAAAATGGTTGAATATTGTCTTTTAATGTTGTGACAAGTTGTTTCTAAGTTTGGATAAGGATTCCAAGGCAGACTGATGTTTTTTTACTGTGTGGAGCAAGGTTACTCAATGAACATTTAAACAATAATGAAGTCTTGAGGCTACAAAAGTGGAAGGTCTATTAGGATAGAGTTATGGATGAATTCTTGGTTTTTCTCAAATGTAATAATCATGCCTTTAAGGATAATTATATGTTTTGAAGGAGATCATAAGGTTTGTTGTTTTGGGTGACTTGAACAAGGACTTCTTGATGAGTAAGTTAGTGTTTGACTATAAGTCTGAGAAACAGAGGTAAGGTTGCTTTGTATCTATCACAATAATGACATTAAAGATGTGTAGAGGTCTGATACAAAGATGGATAGCTTATGGAATGTTTAGTTGTTCTTTTTCCTTGAAGAATGAAAGTGATTTTTGATGAAATTTAAGTGAAAAAATTGATGTTTAATATTTGATCTTCTCTTGATTATGTTTGGGATTGAAATCCCTTGAAGAAATGATGGTGTTGTGGGGTTTGGTATGATGCTTTGCATCAAATTGGTATCAAAGCTTGAAGATTCTTTGGGAAAGTTGTTTATGATTAAGTTATTGTTGGTGGTAGGTTGAGATTGTTGGTTGGTTGCAAGTGCTTATCCATCTAAGTTGCATTGAGAAAGTCCAAGAGACTAGGGAAGAGTAAGCGGAATACCTAGGTGAGGCAAGCTGAGTTGTGTTGTAGTTAGAACCTGATGGATTCTTGTCTGAAGAAGCACTGAAGAATTGCAGCCCTGATGAAGGATACTCCACTGATGGGAGTAGTTGAACAGAAATTGAGAATGTGAAGGAAGATTGTTGAGGAGAAGAAGTAGTTTTTAAGGATAGTCATGTGTCCTTGGTTGAGAAAAGTGTGCAAGGACAGTCTTGTGTCCTTGGTTGAGCAAAGAGTTGGTGAAAATATGAAAAGGATAGTCCTATGTCCTTTTGGAAGAGGAAAAGATGATTGAGAACCTAATGATGAAGACTGAGAAAGGAAAAGAGGAAAAGAGAATATAGAGATGAAGGAAAGAAGATGACAAGAGAAAACAAGGATAAAGTGAAGACAAGTAAAGAAGACAAGGCAAAGACAAATGGAGGTGAAGAAGGAACAAGAACAAGACAGGTTTGATTTTTGTTTTGCAGGTACAAGTGAAGATGATGCAATGTATTTCCAAGTGACTTGGAAAGCTTTGTTGGTTGGTTGTATGGTGCAAGAGCACCCAGGACATTGAATGCCTTCAAAAGGCTAATATGTGAATTTATAATGGTCAAGTCAAAATTCATGTGTCAAAACCATGTAAAGGCTAAATTTAATGTATTTAAGGTCATGAGTAAGTCTAAGGTGGTCAAGGAAAGGAAAAGTTCAAAACTAGTAATATTGTCATATTGTCAAATATGTAAAAAACATAAAAAGAAGAAATGTGAAAGAAAAAGTGTAAGGAAAGTGTAAGGTCGTTCAAGGTAGTTGAAGGGGTGGTTATCAGTTGGAAAAATTATAAAACGCTTGGAGAGGCAAGCAAAAGCAACAATCTTGTATTCTTGTAACAAAATTCTGAATAAAAATTCCCTATTTTCTTGTGTTAGCAGCACTTTACTCCATTCTTTTTATCTTTGCATTGATGGATCAATAATATCAAGTTAGATTCTTTGTGTGTTCACAAATTAGAAGGAGTTAGTCTCATTTCAAGTAGTTAGAGGATTAATTTTTTAAAGAACAAATGTATTAAAAGCAACTTCATATACCTGGGCAGAGTTCTTTTTTTCTAGTGATTTTGAGAGTCCTTTAAGAAACAATTCACCATCCCAAAAAATGTAGGGTTAGATGTTGGTGGGATGGATTGTTTAGGAATTTTTTAGGGTGTTTAGGATGTTTATATGTGTAGGGGAATCAAGGATATGAAACCATGTTGCTATTTCAGGGCAATTTCTGAGTTTTCAACTTGAAAAATGGAGGTTCCAAGAAGGGTTTTGAAGAAATAATGCGTGCATGGACTAGGAGATGGATTCAAATGCTTTGGAAAAAATATTGTGACATGTTTCAACTATTGGCCAGAATGCATGAGGTTTGTAAGGGTGATATTCATGAAACCCTCTCTCTTTTTGGTGTATTTCACCCTATAAACAAGGGTTTGGTAAAACAGTGTGTTTTTATGTTCCTCCACTCTAAAAAATGATGAGATCTTGAGTTTTATGACATGCTTAAAGACTGTTTGAGGTTTTTTGACAAATTGGAGTTGAAAAAAAGGTGGATGCTTTGTAAAATAGGCCTATTCTAGTAGCCTTTTTAGGCGCACAGTCTGAGAATCTAAAGATTTCTTTGAGACATTCATTGTAAGATTTTTTTTTGTTGATATGGACATTAAGTGGTTTCTGAATATGGTTTGGTTCTTGGGATTTTCATTAGATTTGTGAGTTTTACCCACTTTAGGGCATGGGGTCCTATTTAAGAAATAATGCCTTGATGTCATAGAAATGGGAAATCTGATAACACGGTGTAAAGAATGGTTAAAAATGGTTGAATATTGTCTTTTAATGTTTTGACAAGTTGTTTCTAAGTTTGGATGAGGATTCTAAGGCAAGATGATGTTTTTTGACTGTGTGGAGCAACGTTACTCAATGAACATTTGAACAATAATGAAGTCTTGAGGCTACAAAAGTGGAAGGAATGTTAGGATAGAGTTATGGATGAATTCTTGGTTTGTCTCAGATGTAATAAGCATTCCTTTAAGGATGCTTCTATGTTTTGAAGGAGATCATAAGGTTTGTTGTTTTGGGTGACTTGAACAAGGACTTCTTGATGAGTAAGTTAGTGTTTGACTATAAGTCTGAGAAATAGAGGTAAGGTTGCTTTGTATCTATCAGAATAATGACATTAAAGATGTTTAGAGGTCTGATATAGAGATGGATAGCTTATGGAATGTTTAGTTGTTCTTTTGCCTTGAAGAATGAAAGTGATTTTTGATGAAAGTTAAGTGGAAAAATTGATGTTTAATATTTTATCTTCTCTTGATTTTGTTTGGGATTGAAATCCCTTGAAGAAATGATGGTGTTGTGGGGTTTGGTATGATGCTCTACATCACTAAATGGGATTCCATTTTTTTAAAGTAGGATCCTGTTTATTAAAAAGCGAGGTCTTGTTTATTAAAAAGCGGGATCCCATTTTCTGCATGCTAATTTCAGATTTTTTCCTAAAGCTTTTTTTTTTTAAATCCATTTGGTGAAAAGTTGAAATTTCAATGCAATAGTACTTAAATTTCAAGGAAAAAATAAGAGGTAGGTGTCTGTCTAACCATCCTAACCACAATGAAATGATAATATTTTAGATATAAGAGGAGGACTCATGTCCTGATGTGATGCATATTTTTTTGTAATTTTTTTCCAAGTAAAAAATTAATTATGAATTTTTTATTGCAACTTTTAAAAAATATAAAAGATCATATATCTGACCACCTTAACTTGGTCAAAACTTCATGAAATTCATTTTTTTTAATCCTATAGTATGCGAAGCATAGAATATGATGCATGTTTCAAATTCAAAAAATGTGATACCGTTTGAAAGCTATTATTTTTTTCAATCAGCCTATCAATCAGGACTTTAGTTGTAATTCAAATAGAAAATGAATAATAATTATTTATTAAATTCAAAGTAAATCATAATTTATATTGGTGGAAAATTGAGAATCTCCTTTAAAAAGCCTTTCATTTCAACAATTTTGGGTAAAAAAAGGTCATCAGCCACATACCCTACACATACCCATCATATCACCACTTTTTGGCCCATCATGATCCTACACATACCCTCCACATTTCATGGACTCATCTTCTTGCTCTTACCCAAACATGGTTTTTTCTATAACCCTAGAAATAATGAAATTGTTCCAAAACTCTTAAGTTTATGTTGGTCTTAAAACGACAAGCATTTCATTCAATACCTTTACTGCATAAAGGATACTAGTTTTATTTATAGGTTTGAATACCAAAATGATGGAGACTATTATTTTGTATGTTGTAATGGATAGCCTGAATCTATTAACAAAACATTTAGGCATGGTAATTTTTTTTACTACAAACAACATTGTTTTGTTATACACACCATTTCTTTTTCTACAAATAGCATCATTTTGTTATAAAACAACATTTTTTTGCTACAAAAAACATCATTTTTTTATAAAACAACATTTATTTTGCTACAAATAGCATCATTTTTCTCTAGATAAACAATATTTGTTTTTCTACAAATAGCATCATTTTGTTATAAACAACATTTGTTTCCCTACAAATAACATCGTTTTGTTATAAACAACATTTGTTTTTCTACAAACATTGTTTTGCTATAAACAACATTTTTTTTGCTACAAACAACATTTGTTCTACTATAAACAACATTGTTTTGCTACAAACAACTTTATTTTGAAACAAACAACATAACATTATGTGGAAATTGTTCAAAAAAACTTGTTCTTAGTTCTTTTGCTTCTTGTATTACTGACAAATGATATGTCAATTTGTAACATTATTTGAATGGAAGCAATCTAAAATAATGATTTTTATTTCAGAATGTATGCACAAATTAATAACTTAAGTTGGCACATATATGTGTATGCACATACACCTTCGTCTACATACATACACATACTTGTAACATACCTTCCTTTGTTACTTATTTAATTCATTCTTAAATGAATACTAAACTATGTTGAAAGTAATCACGTGACATGTGTATGAAATGAATGGATAATGTATTGATCAGTTCCATTGGAATCATTTTCTGATTTGATTTAGGTCAAGGAAATAAGTAGACTAAATTACTTTTCTATAGATATGTGCGTAAAGAATATTCTCTTGTTTGAATAAAAAAACAACACTTAAGGAGACTAGAGCACCTTAGGGTAGATGCTACTAGAGGGTAGATAATTTCTATGGAATAACCATGTTGTTGAAAGTTACCTTCTGGGATGGGTGCCTAAATGGAGTTTAAAGAGTATAGATTTTTACTTTATCCAAAAGCTATCGTTTATTGTTGCAACTCATTTTTTATGCTTGGCTAAGCAATTAGCCCATTATATGTATGTATGAATTTTGTGATAACACTCTCTACCATTCCTAGCATAGATCTTACATTTTTCTAATCATAGATAGAGATGCATGTTGATGTATGGGCATGCACCAAATTTCACCTTACAGATTGTTCTCTTGCTAAAATTTTTCGTGTAGGGTTGAAGGTATTCTTCAATTTGAAAGAATTTCGAGGAAGCATAAGCTTTGTGGTTGGGTGGTAAAGAACTTCAACCATGTTCTCATCCACCAGTGGAGGCGAGCGTCAAGAGAAATCTTGGATGTTTTCATGATTATCATGGTCTATGATGTAACCTTGATGTAAAATTTGAATATTGTATTGACTTGTGGACCTATGAGCCAAGTCAACTTGGATATTGTAATTGGCATTGAAATTGAATATATATATATGACTCATTTTAGTTAGAAATGTGTTGCTATGATTGAAAATAGCTGCTTAGTTATGTCTTTTTAAAATTAAATATTCATAATGTCATTTACAATAATAAAATTAAGTAATAATTAGAATGGATTATTACAAAAGAGTTCATAAGAATGTGTGCATCAATTTGATGGCTATATATTAACACCTTTATAGTGTACCAAACTACCTAACCATGTTCATTATATCTGTAATAACTACTCTGTATAGTGTAAGATCTTCCCCATTGATCAAGACTATGTCAGGATACTTGTCAAATCAAAAAATATTTGTGGTATTGATTCTCAATCAAATCTTAAATTTATAAAATCATAAAATTCTAGACATAGTAAAAATGGGAATCAAAATCAAAATAAGTCACATAGATCATAAAATGCTAACATATAAACTACTAAGCCCATAAAAGAAGTACATAAGATGACCTTATTTTACAAATTTGTCGTGCTTTGAAAAGAAATATCCAACAAGCGACAAGATAAGCTCCAAGTATAGGTCAAATATTTCAATGATATTTAATAAAGAAAAAGTAAATCTTTAATGATGAAAACATATAAAAAATATAACATTCTTAGTAGAAATTTCTCATCAATGAGTGATGGTGTTTTTGAGCAGGAAAAAGAGTTGAGGGGGATTTTTGAAAATTACTAAAGGAAAGGGAGATGACGATGGTGATTTAGAGGATGACGATGTGTTATCTTGGTTGATTGATAGGTTGCTTCTGTGTTTCTACATGTTGGGTAACTGGGAGAGGTTCTTTTTGCTTCCATCTTGGTCTTTTGGTGTGTTTTATGCCATTGTTAAGCTAAGAGTTTCTCTGTTGGTGTTTTCGGCCCTTGTCTATAGATTGGGGGATGAATTTGTGAATGTGGAAGTTCGGTTTCTTCTCTCCTGCACTTGGCTATCTCCTAGAGCCTTAAGTTTGTTTGAGGACTCCCTTGGTCATTTGTATGGTTTAGCATTTTGGGTCCTGTCTCTAGCACGTTGTTTGTTTTCACCTGTTCATGGTGTGGGTGGCTCTATAGTGAGCTCCTTTCTTACTCCTATGGAGTATTTTTGCTCCTTTTATTTTATTGTTAGGCATAGTCTCCTTGAGGGCATCATTTTTACTAAGGTTTTAGGGCTTTATGAGTTTGGATCCTATTTCAACGATAGTGTTTTTCTTTTGCTTTCTCCCTTGGGATACAACATTTCTCCTACTTTTTTGTTGGTTGATCATTTGCTGACTTTGGTGGATGATTGGGCTGGTCCCTTCATTGATTATTAGTTTGTTGGAGGAAGGGCGACTAGTCAAAGAATCTTGTGTTGTCCTTTATGGTGGCCTTGCATGCCTTGGAGCTCCTTCTGCTTGGTTGTTCTATAACATCTCCTTGAGGGAAAAGTTTTTTGTGCTCAGTATTTTCATTGTTTGAAAAGTTTCAATTCAGGGGTGGTTAATGGGTCATTTGTGCTCTGCTCTATTGACTTTAATTTGTTGATATATCTTGTTGCTTTTCCTTTTGCTAGAGGGAGGGCTTTCTCTGGCTGGGGGGAGCCTTGGTTATAACTTTGGATTTGTCCCATGGTTTTGGTTCTCCAATTTTTGGTGTGCCTTTGAGTGGTTGGGAGACTGTTATTTTTCCTCTCTATTGATGTTGGGGCTTACTATTGGCAATAGTGTGCAAATCTCCTACAATTTCTTTCTTGGTGCTCTTGTCCTTTATTCTCCTATGAGGATGGGGATTGTTACTTTCTCCTATGTGCCCTAGAGTTCCTATGAGGGTTTTAGCCCTTCCTGTTGCTTGGGTTGCTTTGTGGTTGTGGTGGTGTGGTTTGGTTCTTCCTCTCCTACTACTCTACTTTTCCTTAGCCAAGCTTTTGGCTATATTCCTTCTCTTTGAATTTGGGCTCCTCTCTTTTTATCTCAGAAGCTATTATATCTTGGCTAATGTTTTGGTTCTCTCCAGCTAATCGTGAAAAGATGAGCATGGTGTATGAGGAAGTCTTCATTGTACTCCCTGCTAGAAGGGTGCCCCCCTTTGTTGGTTTGTTGATGAGTTTCAAAGGTGTTGAGTACACTCTGGTTTCATAGATTTCTTTGTTAAGTTTGATGGTGTTCTTCAAAGCTCTCTTGGGGAAGTTGTTCATGTTGTTGGAGGATTCTTTTGTGGGTTTCACTCTAGGGATACTTGCTTTGCTTAGGAAAGGCTTGTTGATGTCTCTGTCAACAAGGTTGCTCTCTAAGTTCTTGTTGAAGGCCCAGGTGTTCTTGTTGCTCATGGTTACTATGTGTATTCTCTCTATAGGGGCGTGTGCTACCTTCTTGGCTCTATAGATGGTGTCTCCTATTGAGGTGGAGTCATCTCCTTTAGAGGTGGAGACCTCTCCTATGGAGTTGGAGATGGGTTCTCAAAGAGAGGTGGGTTGCTTATTCTTCTTTAGCAATTATTCTCCCTTGCAACTCTATTTGAGGCGGAGACCACTCCTATTGAGGTGGAGTTTGGATATGTTGGTGACTCTTTGTTGTAGTGGAAAGGGTTCCCATAGTAACTTCTCCTATAGATGTGGAGAGGTAAGTTGGTTAACAAAATTTATCTACTTCTTCAATTTCTTTGTTATGTTCAGATTTAAATTGGGTTCTCTAAGAGCTAAGATTGTTGTGAGATGGCTATCTCATGATCTATTGGTTTTAATTTTTTTTGAAATTTGTAATAATTGGTTGGAATTTTAGTTGTTTTGTCCACCCTTGGGGAGGTTACGGTGATTGGGTGTTGTGTTGTTGCATTGTGGATGGTTTTTTGGCCCGTTTTGTTTTCTATGAGGTGGAATCATGTGGTGGAAGAATATTAAGGTAACTAGTGGATTCTTGTGTCATGCTATGTTCGGTGTGGCCCTAGGACTTATCTTTCTACTCTAGTTAAATGTCTGCTTTGAATCTACTAGTGCTTAGTTTTATTATCCCAAACTGCCATTTCATGATAGCAATGTTATGGTTTTGTACCTGCTGGACTTTGGTTGACCTCATAAAAGGTCTACGCACTATTTTGGGGATTAATTTGGGGATTTTTTTTTTATTAAGCTGATGATGGTTTTGTAGTTGCAATTTGGGTTTCTGGGCCTATGTGCCATTTTGATGTTGTTTCATGATGGGGGCTAGTGTTGTTTTCCCCATCCTATTTCTTTGTTTGTTGTTCTTTCTTTGTAACCACGGGATCAAGGCCCTTTCCCTACTTAACTAATCAAAAACATATAAAAAATATATTTGAAGCTTCAATATTTAGAAGAACAATAAAAAAATTTAGCAACCTCAAAAATGAGAGGTGATCAAATGATGTAGCATGATTATTCAAATCATGTATAGCTTTCAAAATCAATCTTTCCAAACTAAATATGATGTTGACAAAACACAAAGTAATTAAATTTATGAAAACTAAAATTAATAATAGTGCATGTACATAAGAAGGAGACCTCACTAAACATATTGAACATAAGAAATGTGCAAACTTGATTATATTAGCAATACATGATAACACCAATTGAATAAAAATTAACATATCTTGAAACCATGTGATATAATTCGAAGTAAAATGTAGAAGACTTGACACTCTTTAAGGCACATGATACATGAAAATAGTAACCATGCATTTTTCATTATCTAGGCAACACGTCTCAGTTCTCTATCTAAAGATGTGATATAGATTAATTCTTCAAAAAAATATAATTAGCAAAAATATCTATTAAATGGCTTCCAACATTGGTAATTAAATTTCTCTAAACAAAAGATTTGATAAAAAATATAGGGTATCTCCAATTGTTTCATAAGAAGTAACATTATTTTCACATTTTCGATCCCATGGGTATTGGTTTAGAAATCCAATTTGATGCCTACAAAATGGCTCAAGTTAGCTTGTACATAATAGAAATCATTTGTGTTATTTTTTATGTTCTAGAAGAAATTTAGTTTGGAAACCAAGCATCTAGAGATTCCAAACAATATAGGATGCTCACTATTGCATAAATCTTAGGGATACATGTTCCACGTATCTCCAAATGTGCATATGGAACAATATCATATTACATATATATGAAAAATATATATCATATTATCAATAATATCAATTTATACTCTTTGATTAGGCTTATTCATTTATTTTTCAATTTAGGTAATTTTCTTTAATGTGGTAGTTAAATTGTTCTTCTTTGTCTATAAATAAGAATGCAAATCTTCCTTTGTAGATACAATAATATACCATAATAAAGGAACTTCAATATGTCTTTTTTTTAAATCTTCGTCTAACAATGGTATTAAAACTATGATGAAAAATCATTGAAGGAGATTGAAAAGGTTGAATATTCTCAATTATAACATTTTTAGAGAATCCATATGTGTCTTCCAATGTGAATGATAATATTTATTCTAGTTTATAACATCCTTTCAAAATTTAAGTCTTTTCCATCACTCAAAATTGTGTTCCACCAAATAATAGAATAAAATGGGGGAATCAAATGTATCAAGTTTAATGGAATGTAGAGGTGTGTGAATCCTTTAGCCACAATAAAAATAAACAAAGATTTGGTTGTCTCAAATAAGTGTTGTATACTTTTTGTATTTAATGGTTTGGATGAAATCAATAGTTTGGATGGCGTCAACTTCAAAAGTTGATCTAAAAATTCTAATTCAATGTGTTATCTTTATTTCCGATTCCAAAGAAATAATGTTATTTTGGATATTTTCTATTTTTTATCTATATATTAAATTACTCATGTTGATTTTTTACATGATTTTATACAATTTGTGAAACTATTTTCGATGTGTCTATTATATCAACACATAATTAAAAATTAAACAAAAAATTATTATTATATTGAAAAATATATTGTTCTTTTTACTGAATATTTTTTCACTTAAAATAAGTTTTGTCCAACCCCTTTTTCATTACAGGTAGTAGGAGTAAGAAAGAACAAAAACCCTATGTTGCACTCAATTCTCTGCTACCTCTAATGAAGTAATAGACATAACATAACCTCTCTGTTGAGCTTCTTGCATGTGACTTTTAATAGGTGGAAGCAATAAAAATTGAGTCTTTTGGCATCATATGACCTTCCACTCAAAGATATTTGACACGTTGATTTGAAGTCATCTACATAATGTGCATAAACCTATCCAATTAAAATCTTTTTCCTAGATTTGAAACTATCCATGTCCATAGTAATGGCATTATTTTGTTCATAGTATATATATTTTGAAGTGATGAATAAGTGGCGTATGATGTACATGGTGTGCATATTTGTTAGAAGTGAAGATTTATCCGCCAAAAATATTTTTTTTAATAAAGAGGAAAACATTCAAATAAGAAGTATAAGATTACAGTCTTTCTAATCAAAAGGGAAATATTTTCTTCAAACATAAATATAAAAATAAAAGTAAATGGTGAACGACAATTGTTTGGATAAAATTTGAAGTATGTATAATTAAATTTAATATTGTGAAAAAATTTATTTTTAGTGTAGATATAAGAATTAATATTAGTTATATAGGAATTTTGAGTAAACTTATTCATGTAAAAATATGTTTTCTAAGTATTTTCAATAGTATGAAACTCCAACATGTTTGTCTATGTGTTTGCACTCAAATATTTTCTTGCAATCATGTCCACATTGTACATTGATGACATATTGTCCTTGTAAATTCATGTAAGCACAAAAGGTAAGGTAAAGTTGATATCTAAATATTGGATACAATGCAAAACTCTATTCATATGTACAAATTTTGTACCAATGCATATTATTGTGAAAAGACATTAATATAGGTTAAAATATTAGTTAGGAGACACACATAAGAAAAATATTAAGCATAGTGTACCTTCTTCTAGCACTTCCACATAGCAAGGTGAAAAATAAAGAAATATCATATTGAAAATCTAGCAACATGTTGCATCTTCTCTTATGTCGCGAAAACAAAATGTTGTGTCTAAGTATGTGGCTCAAAAATCCCAACAACCAAATCACAAAAAAAAAATGTTGATTCTAAATTTATTAATTAATTAAAAACTATTGTGAGAGATTGTGAATCTCAAAAAATAAATAAGGGAAAATGTGGTATTGGTTATATAGGTCTTGCTGGATATTATGTGTTAGAGTATTCTAAACCTATCAAATTTGTATTAGGAGGACATATGAATCACCACTTGTTGATTATTCTTATTATGTTCTAAAATATGATTTGTCAAAATATCCAAAAGCTATTTGTAGTGAATCCAATAATATTCAAATGTGTTCTTTGATGGTATCAAGGTCATCTTTCTAGTACTTTCTTTGATTGACACTCTTGTGCATCATGTGGTCAACATACTCATTCTTTTAGACATTTATATATGCAAGATCCACATCTAAATTATATGAGGAATATTTATTTTGGTTGAATAAATCATTCTATATGGAGATCCAAGGTTCATTTGATGACCAAATCTTATAGGAGAGTATAGTCTATTATGAATGATAAAAATCTATCTACTCAAAATGGCGATGTCATTCTCCATCTTGAATCTTACAATGATGATGATATCAATCTTTTATATATTGTTGATCCAATTATGAATAGTGTTAATATTGACATTTCTAAAATGACCCTTAGTATATTGACAAGAAACCACTTGCTAAGAATATTGCATAATTGAAATTGATTCACATAAAAAATAATTGTGCTAAGTAGTGAGATTGTTTTGAGTATGTTGAATATGAACTTATGATGGTGTTGGTCCTTATTGATGTATTGTAATTATTTTAGGCTCTGGGGATTGAGATATTACCTTTTTTTGATTCAATAGGGTGGTAAGGGTAACTTAGTTGAGACTCATGATAAAAACTCGCAAGGTCTTCATTGAGATTTATGTCTATTTATAAAAATTCTCACATGATGATTGAGTTTTTATTTTTTCTTACTTCTTAGATAATGTGGGATATGCTATCTACTCTTTCTCCATTAGGGATACCTTGTTGATATTCTCTTATCTTATATGCTAATGTGGAATTTTATGTGTATGCCAAATTCAAGTAGAGACTTTACAAATATATAGATACGTGCACTTAACATGTATTTTGTAGATAATGGTATTTTATAACATCAAGGGGAGGAGCGATGGGAGTGGGAATAGGAGCGAACGAGCGGGAAAAGTCTGGTTTTGAATCTTTGAACAATGTAGCGGGCGGGGGTTCGGGGGAATCTCAGGCGAATGTGGAGATTTCTTTGAGTCCTGAGAAAGGTAAGTCAGGCTCTGTTGAAAAGGACGTTCGCGAAAAGGTCCAGGTGGACCCAGGTGGAAGGGATGGGATTTCAACCCCGATTGGGAAGTGTGATGATAAATCCAAGGATGTCGCGGACCTGTCAGAAAAAGAGGATGAAAAGGGTAAAAAGTGGTCTTCTTTGTTTGGTTTTAAGCCAAATGAAAAATCATCTTTTCCCCCTGTGTGCATCTTTTCTGACTCGGGGTCAGAAAAGTTTTCTATTTCTGTGCCAGATGAAATCATAGACCATAATATTGCAAAGATGGAGAATGTTTTGGTCGAAAAGCTTTTGGGTCCTAGACCTAATATTGAAGTTGTAAGGGAGTTTGTTAAGCACAAATGGAAAACCAGTGGACTGGTTACGGTGGCGGCGCTTCCTAGAGGTTTTTTTTCCTTTCAGTTCACCTGCAAAGAGGATTCCAGGGCTATCAGGAGTGGTGGCCCTTGGGTTATCAGAAAGTCTTCCTTGGCCCTAAAGAAGTGGTCTTCTAGGGTTGATCTGTCTGACTCCATTTTTGAAATGGTGTCAGTCTGGGCTAGATTGCCTGGTCTTCCTTTGGAGTATTGGAATACAGATATTTTCAATGGGATTGCTAGCTCCTTTGGAGAACTCCTGTCCATTGATTCAATGACTGCGGCTAGAAAGTGTTTGGTCTTTGCTAGAATCTGTGTAGGGGTTTCTCAAAATGTTGATCTCCCTTCTTCGATTGACATCCAATCCAAGTTGGGAGTTTGGAAGCAAGCTATTGAATTTGAAACCACACCCTTTGTTTGCTTTAAATGCCGAAAGTCTAGACATTGGGCAAAAAAGTGCCCGCTAAACAATAAAAGTGAAAAGGAGAAAGTTGCTAACCCTAAGACTGCGTGGAGAAAAATATCTGAGGAGGTGAGGCAAATTTCTGCCCATGGTGTGAAGGAGAATATTGAAATACATACTTCTGCTCCTGATTTGAAGGCGAACCATAGGTGTTTGTATAAGGATGCTTGCCCTGGTATAGAATGTACTAGTTCTTCAAATCCTAAGGATCCTAAATCCATGATCTCACCACATATGGATAGTAAGGAAGAAATTTACTCTGTGGAGGGAGCCCAGGATCCTCAGAAGAAGGTTGAAATAAGCTGTGAAGAAACGGGTTTTGTATTGCCTTCACCTTTGGTGTTGGCTGGAAGTATGAATGTGCTTGGTCTGGAGGAAATACCAATTAAGGGACTGTCCTTGGAGATAGGAATACATTTCCCCTCTCATTTTCTTGCTGATAGCCCTCGCTCAAATGGGGATCAGGAATTGGAGAACGCCACTCTGGAAGTTTTGAGGGATACTTTTGAGACCCAAAGTATGAAAATGAAAACACCTAATATCAATATTCCAGAAGCCAAGAATGGCTTAATGGATACCCTTCCTAGGGATCAGAGGCTTTTTTCTGAGAAGGATTGGGAGTCAGGAAGATAGTTGGAAAGCCAAGATGAGACTGAATGGGAGGAGGTTATTTCACAGTCAAGATCAAAGAAGGAAAGAAAAAAGAGGATGGAAACATCAAGTGGAGTGATCACAAGAACTAGAGCCAAGGCGGACTGTGGGAATAATAAGCTTGGCCAAGGAAGGAGATCAAAAAAATGGCAAAGGGAACACGACAGCCTTTAGGATATTGCGAATGGGATCCAAATGACCATCTCGGAGATACTTCAATCCCCAGGTAAGAAATGAAAATCATGTCTTGGAATATAAGAGGGCTAAATAGTCATCATAAAAATGATGTCTTGCAAAATTTTGTTAGGGACCACAAACTGGATATTCTTCTTGTTCAAGAAACAAAAATTCCTAAAGATAAAGTAGAATGCTTTAAAAAAATTTAGAACTGTGGGGCTCATGGAAATAGTTCTGCTAGTGCTTCTGGGGGAATTGTTACTTTTTGGAACAAGTCGTTTATTAAAGGTGAGCCCTTAATGGAGAATGGTAATTTTGTGGCCACTAGATTTACCCACATAAGAGACAATTTTTGCTGGATTCAATCCAATATATATGCCCCGAACTGTAAGAATACTAGAAATTCCTTTTGGTATGAGTTGTCTGGTTTTCGAAAGTTTTTTGCTAATGAGCACTGGGTGGTCATGGGAGACTTCAATACTCCTCTCCTGAATAATGAAAAATTTGGGGGTTCTCAAGTTAACTGGGATAGCAAATCAGGCCTCTCCGACTTCATTAACAGTAATGCCTTGATAGATCTTGACCTGCAAGGTGCTTCATATACTTGGACTAATAGGAGGATTGGTCCTGATTTGATCCAAGTGCGACTTGATAGGGCCCTTGTTTCTGGTCAATGGTTTATAGACTATTTTGTGCTTTGAGAGCTTTATCAAGGGTGGGATCTGATCATTTTCCCATTTGTCTAACGGTGGATCCTACCAAGGTGAAAAAGAACTCCCCCTTTAGATTCAAAAAATTCTGGTTATCTCATCCTCGAATCTTTGAGGAAATCAAACGATGGTGGAATATTGACATAACTGGCACAACTATGTTTAGGATTGCAAAAAAATTAAAGGAAGTGAAATTCAATTTGAGGAGATGGAAAAAGGACACCTTTGGAAATATCTTTGGAACTAAGACGGATATTCAAGGTAAACTCCAGGAGATCCAGGCTAAAATCAAAAAATGGGGGTACATTGATAATTACAGAGAAAAGGAAAATGAACTTCTCATTCAATTGCATGACATCATTGCTAAAGAGGAAGTTTTTTGGCAGCAAAGATCTAGGGTGTCTTGGTTGATTAAGGGAGATAGGAACACCATATTTTTTCACCTGTCTGCCTCGAAACATAGGGCTGCTAATAGAATTGCTTACATTGATGTAAATGGGACTAGGTTTGAGGAGGAAGATGATATTATGAAATAGGCTGTTCTTTTTTTCAATAACCTTCTTTCTTGTAATGGAGAGATTGTACTTGATGCTCAAGATTCCTTGCTTGAGGCTATACCCCAGGTGATTGGTCATATTAAAAATTCTATGATCACTGCTATTCCTTCCAAGGCTGAAATAAGGAAAGTTGTCTTCTCTTTTGATGGCAATAAAGCTCCCGGACCTGATGGTTTTTTTTTATTCTTCTTCCGAGTGTTCTTGGAAATTGTTGAGTTGGATGTTGATAAGGCTGTCAAGGAATTCTTTGGATCAAGATGTCTTTTGAAAGAACTTAATGCTACTTTTTTGGTCCTTATTCCAAAAAAACCTGGGGCTTCAGAGTTTCAAGCTTTTCGACCAATCAGCCTTTGCAATTCTATCTATAAAATCATTTCGAAGGTTTTAACTACAAGAATGCTTTCTTTGCTTCCTCAAATGATTTCTCCGCAGCAGAATGGTTTTGTGCCAGGTAGGTACATTCTGGACTCTGTTATCACTGTTCATGAGAATTTACATTCTTTAATGGTCTCGAAGACTAAAGGATTCATTCTTAAACTGGACATTTCCAAAGCCTATGATCGGGTTGATTGGAATTTTTTATTTAAAATCCTGGTCAAGTTTGGTTTTAATAACAGAGTCATCCAGCTGGTGAACCAACTTATTTCGACAGTTACTTCTTCTGTCATTGTGAATGGGTCGCCTTCAAGGTTTTTTCAAACTTCCAGAGGTCTCAGACAAGGAGATCCTATCTCTCATATTTTGTTTACAATTTTGGCTGAGTGTTTGGGAAGAAATATTAAAAAGCTTATTGATCAAAGATCCCTTGTTGGTCTAATACCTTCCTCTTCTCTTCAAACCTGTTCCCACCAACAATTTGTTGATGACACCATTCTCATGGGAAGATCTACTATGGCTGAAGCTAAGACTTTCAAAAGGATTCTGAATCTTTATGAATCTACTTCTGGGCAAGTTATTAATAGGGCTAAGAGTTCAATTTTCTTCCTCAACACTCCTGAGCATAAACAAGTTAAATTTGCTCGGATTCTTGGATGCCGGATTGAGCCTCTACCGTCAACCTATTTTGGTTTGCCTCTTTGCATTGAACCCTTGGAATCATTCTGGATCTCTTTGGTTGAAAAATTCAATAAGAAGCTATCGGGGTGGAAAGGAGCTCTTCTCAGTCAAGCTGGAAAAATTCAACTCCTAAAGGCTTCTTTGCAAAATCTTCCTGTGTATGCTCTTAGTTTATTTAAAATTCCTGCTAAATATGTTGAGGCTATTGAAAAAATTTAGAAGAGGTTTCTGTGGTCTGGTGTGGAGGATAAGAAGAGAATGCCACTCGTTGGTTGGGATCTGGTTTGCAGACCTAAATCGAGAGGTGGCCTAGGCTTAAGGAAAATTAAAGTGTTGAATCTGTCCCTTCTTGCTAAACAACTTTGGAGAACTCTTACTTTGAGAGGGGATTGGCGAGATACCTTAAAAGACAAATATTTTAGCAACTGTGAGTCTCTTAATGAGGTTATAAATTCTTCTTTTTTACCTCGTGGGTCTGTTTGCTGGAATGATATGAGTAGAGGTAGAAAGTTGCTGGAAATGGGAACTAGTTAGTTGGTTGGAAAAGGAAATTATGTTAGGTTTTGGGAAGACAAATGGCTTTTTAAAAATCCTTTAATTAGAAATGAGAAATTCAATAAATTGATGAATGATTGTAAAAGGGAATTCGGGGTCTTGGTCAAAGATTACTAGAGGAATGGGGGTTGGGTTGATTTGAAGACCATCAGTCTGGACCTTAGCCATGTTCAATCTGCCTTTAGGGCTCTAAGACTGGTTCAACACTAGGTGGATAATCTTGCTATTTGGATAGACAATCCGTCTGGCATTTTTTTAGTTTCTTCTGCTACTTCTATGTTGGTTAGTCCAATGGAGCCGCCACCCTTCCAGGCTAAGGCTTGGATTAGTCTCTTGATTCCTAAAATCAATATTTTCTATTGGATAATGCTACAAAATAAGATTCTCACTTTGGACAATCTTGGTAAAAGAGGAATTCAATTATCTAATAGATGCTACATGTGCAGGAATGATGTTGAGACTGTTAATCATCTTTTCCTTCATTGTCCTTTTGTTTCGCACATTTAGGGAAAAAATTTTGTACTTCTTGAAGTGGTCTGGGTTTCCCCTGCTTCAGTCAAATACTTTTTCTTGCAATGGAAAGCTCCGTCAAAAAACCCTTTTGTGTGTAGGCTCTGGTCTTTTGTTCTACCTTTTGTGTCATGAAGTATTTGGAAGGAAAGGAACAATAGAGTGTTTAGGGAAAAGGAGAAGTCGGAGGGGGATTTATATGAAAAAATTGTTAGGGAAATAAAGGAAAATTTATCTTTAATCCTTAGAAAAAGGGTGGATAAAGCTACTTGGTCTCCTTTTGATATTGCTAATGCTGAAAAGTGGAATTCTAAATTAGTAGCTTTAAATGTTCTCACGCTTGATTTTTGTGGGAGGGAAAATGCTAGTTGGTCTTTACCGCCTTTGGGCTGGTTGAAAGCCAATTTTGATGGTGCTGCTAAAGGCAACCCTAGGAAAGCTGGTAGTGGGTGTGTTTTAAGGGACAATACGGGGGCTTTTATTGCGGCTTTTGCTGTGGATATCGGCACCCAAACTAATCATGTTGTGGAAGTTGTTGGGGTTTATCACGTGGTTAACTTAGCTTTCAAGATGAACACGAAATGTCTTTGGTTGGAGGGAGATTCTATGAATATAATAAATTGCATTCTTGGGATTACCCCTCCCTCGTGGACCATTAAAAAGTGGATCGAAGATACAATTTTATTATTAAGCAAATTCGACAAAGTGAAAGTGTCCCACACCTACAGAGAAGCCAATAAGGTGGCTGATTACTTTGCCAATGAAGGGGTTAAGAAGGGTGGGGAAAACACGTGGAGGAAGAATGACTACCTCCATTCTGAGGTGAAAGCGCTAATTTATTATGATTCAATACATGGAAGAGAAGTTTTTCTTCGCCATGATGAAGTGGATAAAGATCAGGTATGTCGATTTCATTAGATTTGATGGGACCGATGTCACTTTCCTTTTCAAGAAGAGTTTATGGCATGCTTTCTGGGTGTCTGGTAATATATGTCTTAACGGGACCCAGAGCAACTGTAGGGTATGGTATAACAGAGCTTTGAAGATGGGGGGAGAGAGAAAAAGTGTTGAGTCTAGCTGCTTTCAAGAGCACAGAAAGAATGCTAAAGCTTGGGAAAAAATTGAAAAGGGAGGTTTAGTCCCGTTTTTGGAAAAGCTCCATGGTACTGACGAGATGGCACTGGACTATTTTTCCAAAAACTGGAAAAATGGCGAGATTGTGTTGTTTGGTAGGAATGTCAAGCTGAATGAGCAAATTATCGGTGATATTACTGGTCTTTCGACTGAGGGTGTGAAATTTTATCGGGACCGGCAGTTCTCTGATGAAGCGGTCATAAGATTTCCTAAAAAAGACAAGGAGAAGGCTAAGCTGGTTAAGGTTGCCAATAGCTATTTTGATGTGAAGTTCATTAAATCAATCTGGAGGAAAGTTTTAAGAGTCATTATGGAGTATATCACGGTTGACGGGCGCTTCACTAGGGCACATGGTTATCACTTTGCCATTTTGAACCACTTATGTCACAAGGTTCGTATCTCTTTGCCTTTTTACTTATTCTCTTCTCTGAAGAACTGCCTTGACGAAGTCGAAAGAAACCCTAGGAGGATTTCTATTATTCACCATGGTCTTGTCAGGCTCATCAATGAGCATTATCAAAATTTACCTGCTTTGCCTAAAATTGTTGATGTTGGGGATTTGGATGATGAGGATACGGAAAGTAGCAGGGAAAACGATCCCCTGGCCCCTCCTGCTTTTGCCCTTGTTGGGTCTAAAACCACTGCTCCCCAGTCTCTTTCTTGTCGGAATGCCCTTATGGATTCTTCTCTACCTTCTTGTCCTAATCCGTAGCCTTCGCATGATTGCCCTATCCCAGGTTTTGCTTCGCCGTCTTGTTTTAATCCCCAGCCGTCTCCTGGTTGCCCTACCCCGGGTTTGGTTTCTAGTTTTAAAGGTACCTCGGTTACGAAATTAGTCTCATACTCGGGGAATTCTATGGAAATTCTTTCTAATAAACCTATGGTCAATAAAGAGTTGGCCCCTAGTGCCCCTACGTCTGGAAGATTTGTGAATGCCCCTAAAGATTCCCCTAATCAAGGTGAAATTAATTCTGCCCTGAATAACCTCAGGCCTGAGGACATAATGAATGTGGCAGAAAAAAGTAAGGATGGCCTTTTCACTGTTCTTAAGTGGACCCAGAAGGAAGTTTGTGACTTGAAAGGCTGTAATAAAGATCTCAACAACAGAGTCATGGAATTGGAGCAGAAGATTAGCTGGAGCTGTAATGAGAATGAGGGACAGGACACCCCCTTACCAGGGAAAAGACAGCAGTCGCAAGAGGAAAGATTAACTAGGCTCGAGTGTAATATGTCCAAGATTGGCCAAAATATCAGGGCCACTGTGGCGAATAATTACAAAATTGCCAGGCACAATGCCATTATCATCAATGCTATGGTGGAAAAGTTAGAAAAAAATCAAAAGGGCTCGCTGGTCGTGGACTTGGATGTGGACAGAGGTTGTAGTAGATCTGTTGCTGAAGGGATTTTGACTCGCACTCGGGCTAATATGAAGAGGAAGGCCCCTGCTTCTCCACACACGGTTCAAATCCTAAAGCAGGGGTTACAGGATATGAATGAAGTTGAAAAGGAAGCCGAGGAGTTGATGAACACCTTGGAGTAATGTTGCAGTGGTTGTTTCTAGTTTTTTGGTGGTCCTTTTTTCTGGACCCTTTTGTCTCTTTGTGCTGTCATTTCCTTTTTGGGACAATTGACTGTTTGTTCAAACTTTTTATGCTCTATCTTTGTTGTTTTTAACTTTGTGGTTTCAGGTCCCTGTAAAACCTATTTTTTCCTTTTCAAAAACATGTATTTTGTAGATTTATTGCTTTTATGACATCATTGATGCATTTTAAAATTTCCATATATTTTCCTAGAGTTTGTTGATTACATGGTTGGTGCACTTAGATTTCATATGTTGCAAATAATTTTTTAACAACTTGTGATTTGTGATCTTACACTAGTTTTTTTAATGCACCTAATGATTATACTTGATGGTGTGGTGCATTTTGTGATGTCTTATAGCTTTTTTATTGTATATGTTATCAGTGGATAATTGATGTGTCTATGTTCCTCCTTATTGTATAGATCGCACCTAATGAGTGGTTGTGTCTACTATGAGCAATATGATATAGTTAGTTGGATGTCAACTTGGTGAGTAGAATATTTTAGCTATTACTTTTGGTAGTGATGTGGAGTTGTTCTAGATTGATAGATGGAGACAACTTATTGGCCACATTGTTGATTGGCCCATTTATGTTTTTTGGATATTTATTGTATTTCTCTAAAAATATTTATACATGAGGACTACTATTCATGATTGCCTACTCATAATGGTCACCAAGGATTGACCTTATTTTAAATTATTATATATTGTAGTACTATAGGTAAAGTGAATAAATTGATTATTGGAGAGTTCAACTTAATTATTTTGAGAGATGACTAGTAATAGAACCCAAGATATCATATTTGAGGATACATTATATGTACATTGGACCATGATAGAGCCCTTTCTTAAAAAGAGAAGCATCAATAATTCAACCTAATTCTCCATAAAAATGGACAAAGAAAATCGAACAAATATCTAACCTAATACAATTAGTAAGCCAGGAACAAAAATAGTTCTAGCTCTTGAAAAAAAGGGACAAAATATGTTCAACAACATAAAAATGGACAAAAGAGTCCATATTTGATATTTTATAATGCACTCACGTTATGAATTCCTTTGAAAACTACCAACCGTTAGGATCGGATTTTCCTTGGTAATTCACCCCAAAGGGTTATACTTGCATGTCAACATCCAAAGTTATGTTTTTTGTAAAATATAAAAAAATAAATACATCTCAAGCATGCTCTCCATAAATTTTTCACATTGTTTAATTTTGATATGAAGAATACCACAATAATGTTAACTTTTATCTTACCTTTCTAACCATGTAATTTTTTCTACATTTCAAGTGCATTAAGGTTTTGATCTTTAATTTAGGTTTTTCTAGTTTCTTTTTTTTTTCAAAAACCTTAGTATCGTATTTTGGTGTATTTTGTATCTATTCAGATCAAATTTTGAAATAAATTACATTTTTACATTCTAGACTCTATTCTATATATATTCAAAAAAATAAATTTTGATTAATTTTCAAAAAATCTAGGGAGCACACTCAACTTTTCATTTTTTAGAATCTGTCTACTTTGAAAATTAGTACAAAATTATATATTTATTAAAAAAATAGAAAAAAAGTATGCATAAACTATATGATGTTGGCTAATTTTCTACTGAGGTAATTTGTAAAATCATTTTAAAAATTAAACATATTAGGGGGGCACACCAAATGCTAAGTTGTATTTTTTGGATAAAAATAGGAGCACTTTAATTGCTAAGTTGTTCTTGTTAAATCCTCAAACTTTGAGTGTGGCTATCTTTAATTTTTTATCCAAAATCCTTGTTTTTTAATTTAAAAAAAGTTGTCACTTTTGACCCCCTTTTGGTCCCCTTTTGCATGCACATGACCTCTTAGAAGATCATATGATTGAATGAACATATCATTATCCCAAGATCACCTATATCATTCAAATACTCTAATACACAAACAAGATTCCTCCATGGTAAAATATCAAACTATCCTCTCAACCAAGGATCACCTATCAAAATTGACCTATCATAAAATAACACCACAACCAAATAATCTAAGAGTCCTCCATGACTAACCAAGATGTTAAAATATCCAATCGCATGAATATAACCATATCTTAAATGAAAATAAAATATTGTTGACACACACTCAACTACAATACCAACAAACCTAGAGAATAAAGTAGAACCAAGATCTCTAATCCAACAAGATAAACCTCCACCAAAACATCACTATCAAAATCTTATATTAAACCATGTAACCAAGATATCTATGATATTTTAATAAATATGATGCTTCAAGTCCTAATAACTAACTATACATGCACTCTAATCATCCATCCTATTATCCCAATGAACAACATACCAACATACAAGGTCAACTAATTGAATCTGCATCAACATTAAAAATTCCTATATGTATATAGAAATTCCACACTTGAGTAATCCCTTGAAATTAATGGGTGGCCAACCTAAAAAACTACAAAACTTATATATCCCAACCAATAAAACATACAAACTCACCATCACATCAATAACATGTAAATTGGGATAAAAAGTAAGACAATATAAATCTCAAGACTCGAACACTAGATCACCTATAGATCTTATTTTCTAAATAAATCTACAAATGTAACCAAAATCAACGAACCAAACAAGCATATTAGAGATAACAACAACCTCCTAACATTGAACCACAACACCACCTATAAGATCATGAATGTATTAATACCATAACCCATCAATTGCATACATGACCATGGCATGTCAATGCTCAAATATACATGAACATTCATTACACCATAATCATCACTATAATTGTACCTATTCTCAACTCTTTCTAAACTAACACTCTAAGTTTCACACACATATAAACTACGTCCTCAAACCAAAAGATAACACATGTGTTCCTATATCCATCAAAGTTCATGCTCATAAAATATCTATAAACCTATATTAGGAAGTTGCACCAAATTTGACAATATAATGTATCATTGTATTGGTCTCATGAAAACATCCACTCCTATAATTTTTTACCCAAAAATTTATAAAGGTGCTCACACAAACACACCTTAAATCTCAAACTTC
The DNA here is from genome assembly GCA_007258455.2 of Sequoia sempervirens. NCBI lineage: Eukaryota > Viridiplantae > Streptophyta > Pinopsida > Cupressales > Cupressaceae > Sequoia > Sequoia sempervirens. The sequence continues at coordinate 49,542 of VDFB02288807.1, read as the reverse complement.
TATAAGTGTTGAAATAAGTTTGTAATCCTCTCTTTGTACATCAAAACAAAAATCCACTTAATCCACTATGTATTACATACAAATGCTCTCCATCACATATTTAAAATCTAAAATTTGACTATATATTTGAAAGATATGAATTGACAACCATTTTAGAGAAATATTGGCTTCATGGTACCAAATTTAGACATTTAAAAATATATAAAAAACAATGAAAGATATGTATTGACAACCATTTTAGAGAAATATTGGAATCATGGTACCAAATTTAGACATTTAAAAATATATATAAAAAAAACCTATATCATAACATATTTCTCAAATAAAGCCTTCCAAACTATAAGAAGTCAAAAATTTGATAACATATGTTTAGGTTATGGTTCCTAGAATAAAAATTTGATAACATATGTTTAGGTTATGGTTCCTAGAATAAAAATCACTTTGGGGGGTAAAGAGGGGTTTAAAAGAGCTTTTTTATACAACTAACATCATTCTAACATTATATAGTGATGGATGGGTGCAATAGGGCGGATATTTCTCTCAAGGTAGTACACAAGTAGAGTTGTTGAAAACATAGTTTTAAAAACTTAAAAAAAAAGATTTTTTAATTCCAAATTTTAGTTTTTCTCATGAGGTTAGGTGTTTGCTAACCATTACTAAAGGACAAGATTAGGGGCCCGATCCTTGTTGGTTGAAGCTAATTGTTGGGGATTGTGGTCCTTATGAGATCTACTAAATATCAACTAGTAACACCATCATTATCAAGAAGGAATGTTGTGTGGGAATACAAGGGCCTATGGAATCCTTGCTCCCATTTTTTTAATTTAAATTCAAATTTTTAAGAGATGGTTTTTAATTTTAATTCTTTTTTTTTTCTAAGTTTTGTAAACCATACAATCATTTTTTTCTCTTAGGCTTTGGTGTACAAAATATGTTAAATTTTATGTTAGTATTCATCTCTTGGGCCTCCTAGATCCAATGGTGACACATTATGTCCCAAGAGGTCATTTCTAAAACTTTCTATAACCACAAACCATGGATCTAATACCACTTTTTAGGAAAATTACCAACTTGATCAAACTATTTTGTATATAACCCTTTGAGAAAAAATATTGCATGGATGCTTATAAAATAACCATAATGCAAAGATCAAATATATAATACAAGATTACACAAAATATACCTTGGAAAAAAACTTAAGAGGAAAAAAACTAACCTTTAAAAGGATACACACTCAATATTTTATTCAATAATAAAAATATAATAATACACTTACAAAGTCTCTATGAATACTTTTGAAACATCAAGCTCCTTCAATGCATCCTCCATGTGTCCAAGAATAATGGATAACCATAAAACCACATATCATATTCCATGCTTCACATATGCACTCTACAAGAGAGCACAATGCAATTGATAGCCAATCCAAACAACCAACTAGCCAAACTCAATCACTAAACATGTGTTTGCTTTTATAGACTTAAGCTCACACAAACAACCAAGTCATATAGGTTAAACTATGTGTCTCAAAATTGTGAGTACATGAAACTATTAACCCCAATATTTTCTTTTTGGTACTAAGTTTTCCCAATATTAAATATTTTAAATTTGTAAACCACACATAAAATATATATAACCAATATTACATACAACTTTACAAGTAGACCCACATACATATTTAATGTGGGTAAATACACCTCTAAATATGCGTAAAAAATAAATAAATATTTCACCATAGTTAAAATAATTCTTTCTTATGCAATGTGTAGAACACCCTTTTCATAACATAATACATATCATATCATCACATTTATATGGTACATTATTTATTTGAAATTCTTGACTCATAGACCTTTGCTAGCATCCTCTTCGCATGTACACATATCAATAGTTTGGATGAAGGTATGGACATCATCAAAGCATAATCGATCAAGGAATTTTTTAGATGTTATAGTTGTAAAAGTCTTACTATATAAGATTGGAAACTTGACTTATTTCTTGGTGAATATTATAATACCCTTTAGGAAGTAGATTGATTATCATTTTCCACTAGTTAGCATGTAATATTTACTAAATACTGAATAAATGAGGCACAGATTTCATTTGAAGAAAAATGACACCTTGATAGGGGATAGATCTTCCCTACATTTAAGACAATTCATAGTGGAAATCACCAAAGTATGGAGCCAAGTAACACAGATTTCATTTTTAGACTATCACTTTTATTTTGTGATTGTCATCAGAAAGAGATGAACCTTGCAAATTTATTCTAATTTATATTATGCTTTTATCATTGAAAACCATAACAAAAATATTTTTCAGAAACCAAATTCCAAAAAGAATAAAATAAAACTAAGTTTTTAATAAATGTTGAGAACTGGCTACAAAGATGCCCACACCCAAAATTATGAAAATGTGAAAGAGTGAACAAATAATAATAAATTGAATATTAGAGTTATGCAAGCTTATCCCTCCATGTATTATATATAAGATTTAATGGTTGATAAATTGGGGTTAAAATTGATTGTCACGTGATGTTATGGTAGGTTGTAATTGTTCCCATTGAAATTGAATCAAATATAATATACTAGATGTCCAAGTGAGGACTTCAATGTTTACATGAAAAAAATAGAAATCTTAAATACCAAAAAAAAGGGGTAGAATGACAACCATCCCACAAACAAAGGATGATGGGTCCATGGCCTACAATTCCTAAGTCGCATATAGATCATTAATACAAAATCTTCCATGTAAAGAGCACAAGATGACAATAGATAGGCTTTCCTTGTGGTCTAGTAGAGGTGCTTAAGATAAGAAATATCAACCATGCCCTTGTCCAACAACTTTTGTATATCTCTCCCTCCTATTCCCAACACCCTCAATAGTTCCTTATTGTCATGTATGTCCCCTTGGATTTTGAGAACACACTCATTTTATTCTTCAAATAATAATAGAGGAAGAAGAGTTTGTGCTCTAAAAGAGACAAATAATGTATCCTTGCCATTATAAAGGCTAGCATATAGAAATACCCTTACCTTCACTGGAACTCACTCTTCACCTCTCTCTCCCCATTCCCAAGTTTCTTAGTTGTTTGATTATTTACATTTTTAATTTTTCTATTGCAATTTACTAAGCTTTTAATTTTTTATTTTCAATAACATCATATAGTTTCTTCCCTACCATAACCTTCTCATTGTTTCACTATTCATTAAATCATAATTAGATCTAACATTTAAGTAATGGTCAAACATGTTTTAGTTTGACATTTGCGATATTTTTAAAAATGTTTAAATATTTCTTGGAGTGATTATTATTAGAAAGTCAAATAATCATCAATATAATCATAATTTTTTTTAATAATAAACAACCGACAACTAAATACATTTTTAAAAATTTATATCTAGACAAAGAAAATAGAGACGCTCATTTCGATGGTATGTTTGTCTATTCTTTTACATGATGTATCATAAATACTTGTTTACATTTTTTTCTCACTTTAAATTATGTAAAAAATATTTTATATTACCACACATTTTCCTTTCAATAATTTTGTTAGTGCATATCACACATATTTATTGTGCAACATTTTTTTATATAATCTTTTTCCTCTATTTGCCAATATGTTGAAGAATTGCTAGTGCCATAGCAATTCTATTTGCTTAATTCATGGTCATGGAGATGTCTTTGGTTTGTCTCATTGTAGATTTCTATACATTATTGTCCAATTAAGAACTAACACGCATTGAATCTTTGATGTGAAATTAGAATGTAGAAAAAGCAAAAAGAAGCTTGGGAAGGGAGAGTGTGTGTTTCTGGGTCTTTTGGGGTACTCAAATTTTAAAAAACACATTATTTTTCATTGTGATGCCTACAAGGACATGAAGACCAAGTACACTAGTATTTAGTTGATTTTGCTTTACTCAGTTTATTTATTGAGGGGACAACTGAAAAAATTTGAGAACTCATTATCACTATAACTAGAAGAAGAAATAAAAGACAAAAAAAGCAAGATCCACGAGAACTATCCCATAAACTTTTTTTCAACCTCTTAAACACTCAAAGTTATTCTATTCTACTCATTTACGCTCTAATAGCTCTAAAATGATCTGATTGTTGCAGTATCATATGGGTAATGAATTATACTTGAGCAATTGAGTTTCATCTAAAGAGCACACATGCACTTCATAAAGTGGTGAAGCCAACGTTGATCTTGACATTTGTATATGATGAAAAATAGACGTCTCAACCACAGACTGCATTGAAAGAAAGAAAGTTGAATTCATAGCTGAACATGAATGATGATCATACATACACTCAACGTTCAAATTCTGTAATAACATCATCTATAAAGTCAAGGTCACGGAACACGCGTTCTGAGTAGGCGTCCTGGTTATTTGATCCGTCAACATTTTCATGTACCTCATAAACTTCAACAACTCCCGATTATTTCTCCCATGTTGACAGAATCAAATCAAGTCTTAAAATGTCAGCCTTCTCGTTTCTCCCCCGCCACCCGTGATTCGTGAACAAAATACTTCACTGCATTTTGTGCAGGTTTGTACGTCGAAAAGTTACAAGATAAAGTCGACGTGCAATTGCATGTGCATTTCTTTCCTATCTCTGAGAAGCGCCGCTGCCCTGTCCACTCTATTCCCTGGTAAAGATACGGATGAACACAGAATGATATCAATGGGTGTTTCTTTAGAGCTGCCCTGCACAATTCACAAGAAGTTTCATCAGATGATCGAATAGAGATTCTATAAATAGCGAAGCGTTGGAGGAATAGTTTCGTTTGTGAAGATTGGAAAAATGAGCGAGGGTGAGGCAAAACGGAGATGGAATCCGACGAGTGAGCAGGTGAGAATACTGGAGGGAGTGTACAGGGGGGGCAACCACCGTCCCACCACCATGGAGATACACCATCTCACTGACCTCCTCAGCCGCCATGGATCTGTCCAAGGAATCAACGTCTTCTACTGGTTTAAAAATCGCAAAGCAAGAGACAAGCGAAGCATATCCAACGCCTCTGGTATCTTCTCCTTTCAATACTGCCACTCTTTTTATTTCTGGTCTTTACTCAATGCACAAGTTGTTTATGTGGGGACTATTCAATTCGGTCGACTTAAACCGCATACTCTAAGTTTTGATTTATGATATTGTCATCAGCATTCAACTGTGTAGTTTTTTTAGTCAAACTCAGTGACCTCCCAGGAAGGCCCAATGCTTCACCTCTGTGAGCATCACCTAGATGCAATGAGTACTAAGTGAACCATTCATTATCCTGAGAGATGGGTTCTTGTGAACCACTACTCATGAAACATGGATCAATGAGTTTGACTCGAAAAACTACACAGTTGAATCCTGATAACAAGTTTTGATTTGTTAAGGTGGTTCGTTTGAACCTATATATTAGTGTGATTTACGCTGAGCCATCTAAACAAGTCAAAGCTTGAAGCATGTTCTTTAAGCCGACATATTTAGCTCATCTTTTTAACTACTTCCTAACTTAAAGAACCAGTTTGTTTTGATGACAGTTCTCACAGCCAATCAAAACAAGTGAAACCTTAAATTATGTTGTTTAAGCTGATATTCAACTCATATATTTAACTACTTCCCATCTTAAAGATCCAGTTTGTTTTGATGACAGTTCTCACAGTCAATCAAAACAAGTCAAAGCTTAAAGTATGTTGTTTAAGTTGATATATTCAGCTCATATTTTTAACTACTTCTCATCTGAAAGAACCAGTTTGTTTTGATGACGGCTCTCACAGTCGTGTTGTTTAAGTCATATATTCAGCTCACATATTTAACTGCTTCTCAACTTAGAAAACCAGTTTTTTTTTATAACAGCTTTCATGCTCTCTTCTCCAATAAAACCTAACTATTAATGTAATTTACACTGAACTGTCTAAACAAATCAAATCTTAAATTGTGTTGTTTAAGCCAAAATATTCAACTCAGTACTTCCCAGACTAAAGAACCAGTTTGCTTTGATGACAGCTCTAAGAGTCAAATGGGAAGGCTTCACATTGAATGCTGGTGGTAGTGGCCATGTTCAGAGACAGCAGGAGGTGAATGACTTTCTTTCTTCTTCTACTTGATCTGATACAGCTACAAAAGCTAATGCTAAAGTTTTATTGGTGTTACTGATACTGGCAGGTAGCAGTGGGTATGAAAGAAGTTTGTGGGCGCTGTAGCTTGTGTGTAGAAGTGAGTGACTGCGTCCTCCCCTCCGCTCCTCCAGTCAGGAAGGAAGATAAACCCTTACAGACTCTACAACTGTTTCCTCCCTGTGATAAATGAATCACCTCATCATTTGTACTGTAGAAAATGAATGCTCCAAATATCATCTTGATGGGGATTATCGTTCTGTTTTTTTTGTTCAATATTTGTCAGACTGAAAACAATCCAAGCAAATACAAAACTCTGCGGCTGTGCCAGTGATTAATTTTGTTAATGTTTACCGGTAGATCTTAGAAGATTACAACACCAGTCATTTTAAAATGTTTGCTTGTATTTCAGTGCAATTCGTATATTCGTAATTATGAAAGCAGTAGAGACTCTGACAGTCCAGTTGTTCAACGCTGCATATTCAGTCATGTACGAATGGAGATGGCATCAATCATTTTCAAGTGCATTGTCTGCAAAAACTACATACATATATTAATTAATAATATATATAAAATATGAGAGTTATCATTATCGAGGCGTCTATTGCATTAAAAAAAATGTTTACATCTTCATTAACATTAATTTCGAAAGTAATATATATGATTTCATTATAGTTTGTATCATTGTTTATTTCAATTCTCATATATAAGGCTACACATTAAAATTTATTGGAATTCCTCCCCAAACTTATAATTTAATGTTTTGATTAATAGTAGTTTTGTAAGTATCTGATTTTAGATTTTCTAAAGCTTAACTTTAAATCATACGAACTTGTATATAACAAAACATAACATCAACATCAACGATTTCCATTTAATTAGAACACAAATACTTTCAATTTGTTTAAAGAAATAGTTTCACTTAGTTAAAGATTTATGCATTGGTAATAACTTTTCAACAATATTCAAAAAATAGTGGAACAATCTTACAACTCATGTATTATTATCAATTCATAAATTTTCATAAATCATCAAATTTACTATTAAAAACAACTAAGAAAAATATAACGGCAAAAATCACATCAACTAACTTAGACATATCCACTGATTTTATTTGAAATGTTTGAAAACATTGTTAACAAGATATACATTCAAGCATTTGAATGTAATGAAACCTAGAGCTTTGCAATTGAATCTAATAAAAGCTTTGCTCTCAGATGAATAATCAAACTTTTTTGTTTTTATGACAGCACACTTAATCCTCTATTCATCATTATAAGTCTCTCTTTTCACTTGAAGCTTAAATATGTATTTGTTGAAAAAGACATTTTGTATAATGTGTCCAAACTTAACATCATCTTGTTCTTCATGCTTCAAAATGTTCAATTATTTTGTTGTAACACCCATAATTTATTCGATTGCTTCTTCAAAAGCAATAATCCAAGTGAAAGCAGTATGGTCTTGCACTTTGCATTGAAGTATATATTTATAATCACACTTAGGGAAACTTTTATCACATCTTCCACAATACCAATTACCATTTCCATTAGTGTTTACCTTCTTTTTGCATTGCCTACCTCCAATTTTCAAGGGGCAAGCTATATAACAAAAAATGTCTACCTTTATGAAAGATAAGGTAGCTTTTATCACTATCCAATAAGGTTTATCAGATTGACCAAGTTCCTCATCCTCTATTTGTGTGATACTTTTTAACATTTTATCTTCTATTACAAATGATATTTCCTTTGTCATAGAATGAAAATGGAGATTCTTCCCTTCTGTATCAAACCAAAATCTCAATCGTTGTGACTCAGGAAGATCTGGATTTATAAAAATTTGGGTTGTAGTAATTGTTCCCACATATTTTCCACCAAAATCACTAATTCGTCTAGCCTTTGTAGCAAGAATGGGGAAAGTTCCTAAATCGCACATTTCTTGGAGTTGTTGGCCTTCCTTATTGCAGAAACCACCCCACATTGTTAATTCCACCATACAACCTAATATGTCTTTCAATTGAAAGGTTTTTTTTTAAGTTTGTGTGGCATTCTTTCTGAATATTGTGTTTGGTGTGTCGATTGACAAAACAACACCAATGATATCAACCATATAAATTTTTTTCGTGTTCTCAATTTCACTTATTGGTGTAAAATGGAATTGTTGTTTTGGTATGAAGTTTTCCTCCTCCAAACACAACTCAACTATTGAATTACTTTCTAATAAAATTTCCCATTCATTCTTTAAATGGTTGAAATTCTTTTGTGCAAGTTTGAGTCTCCCTTTTGAGATGATAAACACTTTCCCAATTTCTATGTGATCATAAAACTATTCTGCAACTACATTAAAACATGTTACTCTTATTTCACCACCATCTGAATCAACCAAGTCAAAACTAAAAACTTTTACATCTCCTTTTGCATTGTTAAAATGATGAAGTTGACACTTTGTAGTGACTCTCACCTTTATTGACCATCTATTCTAACCTACAGATTCAATGTTGCAATGGGAATGGTTCTTGTAGGAGGTTCATTTTTTCTAGCAATTGGGTGATCAAATGGATTTTTGGTAGGATTCATGCCTATGTCATCATAATATAAGGAAAATATTATTCAATATAATTCAAACATGGCCACAAAAATGGAAGTGTAAATGGAAACATTTATAATTTATTGATTTTTTAATACAATAGAAGAATTGAGTGTAGCGTAAAATGAAAGATCATACAAATATATTACATTTTGAAATTTGACACTCATGGAAACAAAATTGAAGAAAATATGCATGTTACATCAATTATCTTCTAAAAATTTTAGTTTATTTTCTTCAGCCTTTCTCTTGGCAAGTTGTCTACCCTTTTTCATTTTTTCATAATGGTCATATGTGAATGGTGGCATAATTCTTAAGCCTTCTAGGGATTTTACATGGGATATAGCTACAAATGTCAATCATGTTCTTTCTCTTGGTCCTATATCAACAGTAGTTTTTGATGGAGTCAAACCCTGTGATTTATGAATTGCCAAAGCCCAAGCCAATCTTAATAGAAGTTGGATTGTCCTGCCCCTTTGTTTGTTGTAATTGGAATTGTATTTGGGTTACAATCATCAAATGGTATTCCTAAATAGCTATCAAACTCAACCATTACATATGTTGGTGGTCTTGGTGGACCAATTCGAGGTTTGTATACAATCTTTCATATATATCCTAAAGCTCCATTTACAAGACATGCTTGTATCAATAGATTTGAGGTTAACATGACCCTGACATCTTTACGTATCAATAATTCTAGATTCGTCTCATCATTTAAGCATTCTTCTACTGCATTAATACTTATTGATTTTTTTGCAACACTACGTGCAACGCAATGCTTCAATGAGTATAGCATTTTCTTGTTATGGTTATTAACATTTTCATTTGTGGAGAATAAATGAACACCACCATCAAACTCCTCATTACTTGTTGCATCTAATGTAATAGTGGTTCTTGTCATAAGCAAATTCCAATCATCGATTGTGGGGCTTGCATCTCTGAGATTTGTCAAAAGTTGACGAAATCTTTGTTGGTGGATTTTTTGTCCATCTTGTCTGAAAATTTTATCTAGAGTAACCATAGTTTTGAATTATTCCCATAACAACTTAGCTCATTTGTTGCTATCATATGCTGGTCTATCATTAATAAGAGGCAAATGACCCAAATCTCCAACAAAAATGATAGATATGCCTAACAGAAAATTGATAACAATTATAATTTTCAATACTATATAACTTTATAGTTATACAATTTTCATATACATGAATTTTTTGTATTAAAATATAAAATAATTAATTTGGTTAATCACAAAGATATATACTTGCAAAGTTATGATTTTCATTTTGTGGGAATGCTTGTCGAAGTCGAGAATCTATGTTCTCTAGCAAGTTTTGACCAATGAAGATCATTTCATCAATTAAAATGTACTTGATGTGTTTTATTTCTTCTTGAAAACTTGTCAGCCTCGCTCCTTCCAATTGAGCAAAATCTCTTATTGGGATTCAAAGTTTTGAATGAACTATGGATACTCCTATTTTGAATACTACAACTTTAGTTGGTGCAAGTAATAGAAGAGGAGAATGACCTGGATTTGTTGCATTTTGAAGAGCTTGATTAATAACACCAATTAGATATGACTTTCTTGTCCTTGTTGTTCCTTGAATTATCATCAACAAGGGTGGTGCATTTTGATTATTATGGTAGTATGCCATGATTATGTTGAGTGCCTTTTTTTGTTTTTCATTGAGGGTTGTGTAGTTCATACACTGTGGTATTTCATCATGTATGAGACATCCATGTTCTCTCATGCTACTTATGAAATTCATTGCTTGACTTGTGTACATTTCACCATGATATTCATTACACCAATCTATTTGTCTATCAATATCTCTCCTTCCCAACATATCTATTTTAGAAACTTGTATATTTTGACCATGATGTAGTCCAAATATTATTTCCCATTCATGCTCTGTAGTATTTCTTTGAATAGTTTCATTGTCTTTAATTTAAGAATCACTAATGTTTTCATCATTTTCTTCAATTGCTATCTGTCCCACATGCCAAGGGTTATAATGGAATGACTCCCAGTTTTGTCTTATTGAATCATTATCATGACCAATATCTCTATCCACATCACAAAATTTTTTGTACAACAATAATTCTGAATAAAAAAAATCAATCCATTTATCTAACTCACGTGGAGGAATGGATAAAAACCTAGGAAATACTCTAACAATAGCCACTTTTTGTCTTGGCTCCCATTTTTTATCTCTTCGTCTTTTAGGATTATATATCCATGATCTAGTTGCATCAATTAGTGTAACACCTCCCATAGACAAAGGCCTTATTTTATATCCTTCAATGAAAGATTTTTTTTCCTTCATTCTTTTCTTTGTCATTTACACTTACGGGTTTGAACACCTCACATGACACATTTAGATTGATAAACCTTCTACTGCTCTCTACCAATGGAAGTTCAAGTAGCATGTGGCATGTCTCTTGAGCTCCAATGTCTCTTTCTATGACAGTCTCAATCAAAAGCCTTCTATATGCTCTTGTAGCCAAATCATCAGGATTTTCCATGTTTGCAAGATGCATCAACATTTGTTGGTATGTTTTTGAACTTTTTTCTGCTTTTGTTGCATACTTTGCAATATATTTGATTATAGCATGTTTGGACAGAACGGGTTGCTAATCTATATTTTCTCTCCACAATTGCAATATGTAGTGATTGTGTGAGTTTACTCTATCATCATTCCTAGCCAGCTCAAAAAAAAATCACCTATTTCTATGTCTTCATATAATTTGGATCCCTCCAAATTCAATGGCCAAGGAGCATTATAGGTCTATAATCAATATAAATAAGAAATGTATGTTAGTGGTTTTGAATCATATTACATTTCATTTTAATATAACTATTTTAACTTATTAAAATTGTTACATGCAAACCATTGTTCCTCTTTTTTTTCTTACGCATGCACCCTACCTACAAACCATGTGTCGCTCTACACAATTTAGTATCTCTTCATGAATAGTCATGATCAACATCTATATCTCTACAAGTTGTCTTATATTTTTAAGACATGGATGTTGAGGAAAATTTTGGAAATCCCACAATTGGATATACAAATAAATTTATTAGTTATGTGATAAACTTCAAATAGTTTACATCATATATTATATGCATATGTTTAACTATTTTGAACATGCCTGTATGTTTTGCTGATGTGGATCTTGTCTAGGATTCCATGCTTGAACAATAGAATAGAAATATCTTTCTACACTTTTTCGTTGCTCTTCATTTGACCAATCCAAGTTGTCCATATTTGGCACTTCATATATCCATATGAATCCATGCACATGTGGTAAGCCCCTATGTTGCCACTCATATCTAGACCAAAAATCCTTAATATTCATTCCTTTTTCTAGTATTTCTATTTTGAACATGTTTGAATGTCTCAAGTGCATGTACTATGTGACTATATGAGGATAGTCAATAATATTTTGTTTTCATCAAATTTAAGCCTCATGTGGAGTAGTTGGTGATGTTCCTAGCATTAATGATTGCAAATTGGGCCAATACATATCTATTGCAATGCTCAAAGTGAAGAATATTGTAGGAGAGCCTATTTGATGAACATGTTAGTCAATTATGCATGACGTTGTGCCTAGTATGACCTTGTACCCCTCAATGTTGTTTCAAACCACATCAACCTGTTAGCTGGATGGGACTATGGCATGTTTTCCATATGCTGACACAACTCATTGATGGTGATTGGAATTTCTTAAAAAAAAATTACAAATACAACTGAATAATCTTTTGCACAGTGTCTCATTATCATGTTCATCATAAAATATCTAAAACTTGGATGCCGACCAAAACAATTGTCCCTATAATGCAATAAGTGCTTAAAAAATTCATGCAGATGCACTCTCCTCATTTGTGGTTCTAACCAATCACATGTACGATTAGGGAACAATGTTGGGAATGCCATATCAAGTAATCCTAAAGTGACATATTCATTGATAGGAGATGAACCAATTCTTGGCCAATCAATCAATGTTGTTGAATTTTCATCAAGGTTATTAACCCATGCCTGAATCAATTCCATTTCTCTTTGAGCATTAGGTGGCATAGAATCCATTGACGTAGTGTGCTCAATTATATTTCCTTCATCCATCTCCATGATTGGACCCACAAATATAATTTCATTTCAATCAAAATTAAAATTCCATATGCATTGTTTTTAATTTGTTGAAAATATTTTCATCAGAATTTCCTATGAGATCATTCAGAGCATTTTCATTGATTCTAACATTTGATTAAAACTTTTCATGGTCTACTTTGTATTTTAATTCCCTATACACACAATCCCTATTGATTGTGAAGTTATAATTTTTGCCACATTGATCCCTTCTTCGAACAATGATGATTGGAAACTCTCTTATTGAATGTGGAAAAACTTTTGAAACATATTCCACATTTTATGGAAAACTTATTGTGTGTCCTCTATATTTATATTAACCACCTACTACATGGGTAACTTGTAATATTGGGCTAATGCATGCAATCAAAATTTCTTCTGCTTGAGTCAATTTCGCAAGCTCTTCTGGTTGTGGCCCGAGATCCATAGTATTTAAAGTTGAAAATCTATTATTCCCTCTCTCTTGACGACATCTATTACAAACAAAACCTTCAGAGGTGTGAGATACTTTCATTCCTAGGTAGCATTCTTAACAAATATAACACATGTTTGGTGTTTTGAAGTTAGCTAATTGATGTCGAAATTGTATTGGAAATCTTTTGAAATCATTGTGAAGCATTCCATTTGGGTTTTGTATATTTCCTCATACACCTAAATTTATATCATCTTCAATTCCATGATGAGGTGTTTCTGGTACACGTTCTACTGAAATTGAATTTTTATTTTGAAGATTCAATTCAATATTTACTAGAAAATGAACATTGTGTCTCTCACTTGATTGGGGATCAAGTTGTTGTATTTCTTCTCTTTGAGAATGAGAGAGTTGTTCATCTTGTACTATTACTTCTGCCCTTTGTCTAGCATATCTTTGTCTTTCAACTTCATTGTGTCTTTTTCTCTATTCTTCCCTTTGAACATATGCCATTTTTTCTTGTTGTCATCTCTATATTCTCTTTGATATTTCCTTCTTTGCTCCTCTGATTCAAAATTCATTCTCGATCGCACCATATCTAGAAAATAATTGAAGTTGGATTTTTAAAATTGATGTTGTTGAATGGTAAATCTACTTTTATTTTAAATGAATTTCATTTAATAACAAAGACTATTGCAAAAGAAAGATTCTAAATAGAATACAAATTTACGTGACTATCAAATAAGAAGTACAATTGAAGTATAATTAGTCGAAGAAATTTCAAACTTTATCAAACTAATTAAATTATATTCCCTTTTTTATCTAAAAATTAGAAATTAACTAATTAAATTCAAGTTATCAAACTAATTAAAGTACATGATTTGTTCGATATTTTAGATGCACATTCATGGATGTAATGGTTATTTGACTTTTTTTGTTGAACGTAACATGAAACATACGTTGAACTATTCAATTCAATAGACATAGGTACAATACATTTGAAATAGAACAATTTTGACTATTTATATATATCAAGTAGGCTATGTACATCCAAAATATATGAACATTCTATTCCAAAAAGTAGACATTAAATTCTATATGAAAATACTATTCGTAAGACTAAGCCAACCATGGTTGCCACCTACATACAACATGTATGAACAATTTTTTTACAAAATAGACATGAAAGTCTACATCAAAATTTTGTTCATAAGAGTCAACTAACCATTTAACAACCCTCTATATGGTTCATATGTGTCTACCCTAATTATCATACAAGTACAAAATAAATTATTTAATAGTGTTGTTTGCAGCTCTTAGTTCTTTGTATTGCTCGTCATAATAAAGTGTTCTTAAAAAACTAGAGAATCCTACAACTTTCTTGCATGCTCTATGTAATTTGTGAGCAATTTCTTCCATGTCATTAATCTCATGTCATTCTACTACACATGCAATCAATGTAGCATCATGGAGTTCTCTAATTATTTGTTTTGAATGGGCTTCAATTGATGAGTACAACTTTTCAATCAGAGTTGGCACATGTGTGTTTGAATTCGTTGACTCCTTAGGGGCTTCTAGCTTTTGGACCGATGGTTGAGTGGAAGCAAATTCATTTTGGGTAGCCATTATCTAAACAATAAATCAAAATCATAAATAAGTAACAAGTTATAAAGATATGTATGATTCTAAGCTTTAGCAAATTTTTGTGTGATTTTCAATTGAGTTTTCAAAGCTGACAAGACTACAAGGAGCAATGTAAGCAAGTTTTTGGTTTCAAATTTATTTTAATGTAGGAGGTTGGTGAGTTATAGATAGAAATGATAGTAGTGGTACTAATTGTTTACAAAGCTTCATAAGATAAATAATAATGATAGAAATTTTGAACATAATGGAAATCTCAAAAATCTTGCTAGCAATATTTAAAAGAAATTCAACTTTACTGTCACGGGAGTACATGGAGTGTAATTGCATACATGGAACCAAAGGTCTCTTAATGAAGAAATTTTCTTGTTTGAAGCTCTAGATGATAGGAGTGGTCCAAATGCCTACAACACATAACAATGCTCATCAATGATACAAGTATTTTATGAAAATCCAAATACTTATGCAATAGTTCATCATCGTGGAAATTTTCATAAGGTTGGTACAAGTATTTAACAAGAATTCAAATTTCATTTACAAGGACTACATGATCTAATAGTGGTCCACTTTCACAATCATATCAATACTAATATAACATAATGTAATTTATTTCTTTCTTTTTATCGAATGTATATTTCTATCGCATGATCATGAGAATATAATGTCATAACATGTGTGATTGGATTGTTCACCCATTTATGCATCAAGTTCAACTCCTATGGTACATCCCATATGAGTTTGGTAAAAAAAAATTAACTAAGTTCTAATCCCATTCAACTCCATCTTTTAATACATAATTTGTCATCAATGCATAACACAGTCATACATTTATAAGAGTGTAAGGTTTCACACATAGTCATAAGTTGAACATACAACTAATTTGTTTTCACATGTTTAACTATTACTTTGGAGTGACTGAGGTACACTCCTTTGACTCATCTGAACTAATGGCAATAACATCATTTGGTTCATGTACATGTACATGCTCATCTTCCCTTTTAGTTTTTTTTGGCGGATTTCTAGTACTATGCCCAATTGATATAGATCTCAAATGAGTTGGTTCTCTTTGTTTGGCTTTTGAGGTGGACGGATGATTGGCTAAGTCTGCTATAATACTTGCATGAAGCTTTTCCACGCACTTTAGCTCCACTTTTTCATCTATGATTCTAGTCATTGCGTTGGAGAAACATTCATCGTCTTGAAGTCATCCTTCCCCATCAGTGGTGTTTTCTTCAAGAGTCTTTGTGAGAGCTGCCTGCTCTTTTTTCACTTATAAATATCTTTCTTTTCTTGTAAAATAATTTTGTGCAGTCTATTTGGTATGAACCATTTTTTTGCACAAGATATTTGTCCATCTAAAGTGAGAAGTTCCTTTTCATATGCGTATCACACAAATTAGAATGATGAAAGAAGATAGAAAATGATGAAGAAATGATAAGAATTTAACATACAAAAATCCTCTGCAATTTAGTGCGTGTAGATAATTAACATGATAATTTGGTCTTAACAATGATGAAATAAATTAACATGATCAAGATATTTGTCTATGTGAAGTGAGAAGTGCCTTTTCATATTTGAATCAAATAGCATAGAATGATGAAAGAATCTAGAGAACGATGAATAATGTTTTGAAAAAGTTCAATATATAGTTAGATTTGATACACAACCAACAATAAGAATAAACGATATGTATCATTTACATTTTTGTTAACAATCTAAACTCTTCTAACCAAAAAAGTCATTCTCTCTCTCCATCAGTAAAAGGTATTCTTACAAGAAGTCTTTGTGAGAGTATGAAAAAATTGAATTTTTTCACTTCAAATGATTGTAATAAGAAAAATTACACTCTAATTGTACTCAAAAGAATGTACCATATTTTTTTGCACACTAGATTATCTTGTCCATTTTCTTAACATTCTTAGAATAAAAGAAGTTATTTTCATATACATATCAACACACTTATTTTGGTGTAAATGAAAGATAGATACTTGAATGATGCTAAATGAATCATGTCAGCTAACTTGCAAAAATCTAATTCTCCAATTTCATTTCCCCTTTCGTGTCTTCATAACATAAATAATTTTTGGTCTTAATTATTTTCTAAATGTCATAATTTTTCTACATTGAAATATATTTTTTGTCTATTATTAGTAATTAGAAGTGCCTTTTCATCTTATCATCAAACCATCCAATGATGAAAGATTAATTAAATCTAAATTTTAGAGAACGATGAATAATGTTTTTAAGTCCTCTTCTTTCAAAATATAGTTATTTAATTTGACTTACACAACTTCAATAAGAATAAACTGATATGTACCATTTAATTTTTCTATTTTATTACAATCTAAACTCTTCTTATTTTATTTTAACCATTATTTAATTCAAAATATTCTGTCATTCCTCTATAATTAAATAATATCTTTATTATTTCATTATTCATTGGCCACCTAAATTAAAAAAATTTATTATTTAATTTCTTCTATCACCTTTTTGTCTGTGCCAATCTTATCTTCCACGTCAAATCTTATCTCTTGACATCTCATTCAATTTCATCCCTTGATTGGATTATCTCATAATTCAATCTCAACCCTTCATTTCTTGTCATTGCCCAAATTTTGACCTAACCCTATTCCATACTACAACATTCAATTTTGGCCATTGATTAAGACACCTTATTGACATTCAATCTCATCCGTCCGTTCAAAATGGCATTTTCTATAAAATGCCATTTTCCTCTCATTTTTAGACATAAGGAGGCATTGGATTTCAGACATTAAATTTTGCAACATTTGTCATCTTACTTCATTTAGTCTTGGCATATTTAGGCATAGGCATTTCACTCATATTGTCATAGGCATTAGGCATTTAGACTTTATTCAAATCCTTCGAAGCTTGGTGTAGGACATAGACATCTATTTGCAGATTGCTCGCATGATGAATCTGAGGGCAACACATCAACCAACAAGCTAGAGGGTGTTACAAAAGTGAATCATGGAGGTCTCAGCAGTTTTATGGTATAATCGTTCTTTGTTTACTTCCATTGTATTTTGTAATTGCTTTGGGTTTATTGTCTCCATTGATAATCTAATTCTAAAACAAACCCTTAGTTACAAATGTCCTTTGCCTTTTCAAGATGTGTCCTTCCTGACAATAGGCCCCGTCAAGTTTTCAACACCGTCAAATTGGCAAAGCTCTTAAACTGTCAAAACTGTCAAATCGACAAGAAATCAATTTTGGCAAACAAACATTGGCAAACAAAATTAAATGGCTATTAATTCTTTCTGGTCTATCTTGTCTTATATTTTTACTATCTTGGCTATTTTGTCTTATATTTTTACTGTTTTGTCTTTTTGGTCATGTTACTAGCTACCTTGAGGATGTCCCATGAAGGATTTAGAGTCGATACGTCTCTGGCCTATTTTATTTTCTTTGACTGCTATTTGTGGATTGTCTTAACAAAAATACTGGGCAATTTCGCCTTTAGTATGAGTTAGGACATTCCTTGTCTGTGACTATTGTTTTTCAATGGATGACCTTGCACACTTGGTTATGTCATACCATTGTGTTTGTTGTCCATTTGTGTCATTTTACTGCCCAATGATGATTAAGAGCAATAAATATTAAAGTCCTATGCAATTTTTAAGGATTGGTCTAGGAACTAACAGCATCTTCTTTACAGGTCATCTTCTCGCTGTCTCTATAAATTGCATCCATATCATCATCCATATCTTTTCTATTTCTTTGTCTCTTCATATTCTGGTCTTCTCATCCATTTGAGCACACCCAGTTCTTCTTCTATCTCGGGGTACAATTAACCACCTCACATTTCTTTCTCATCTTAATTTGGGGCATATTTTGACTTATTTCTTTGTCTGGTCGACATGCTACATTATATCAGAGGGCAAATGTAAACACAAAATGTCCTAGGCTTCTATTCTAAATTTAATATTTCCCTTTAATTTCTCATAATTAAATAATTTCATTAATTTAATTATTTTCTAAAGTCATAATTCTTCTATTAATTAAATAATTTTAATTATTTAATTTTCATTTTATCTTTATTCCTCCTACGTCACTAATTAAGTCCTCTTCTTTCTAAAATTAATAAATTCTTATTTATTTAATTTTTATCCACCTCCACTATAATTAAATAGTATTTAATTATTTAATTATTTATTAACCTCTCTCTCTCATTAAATTAAATAAATTTTATTTATTTAATTTGGTCCATTCTCTTGAATTTTGAATTAAATCATTATTTAATTCAAAATGATTCCTTTTCACATTTCCTCTATAATTAAATAATATCTTTATTATTTAATTATTCATTGGCCACCTAAATTAAATAATTTTATTATTTAATTTCTTCTATCACCTCTTTGTCTGTGCCAATCTTATCTTCCACGTCAAATCTTATCTCTTGACATCTCATTCAATTTCATCCCTTGATTGAATTATCTCATAATTCAATCTCAACCCTTCATTTCTTGTCATTGCCCAAATTTTGACCTAACCCTATTCCATACTACAACATTCAATTTGGCATTGATTAAGACACCTTATTGACATTGATTAAGACACCTTATTGACATTCAATCTCATTCGTCCATTCAAAATGGCATTTTCTATAAAATGCCATTTTCCTCTCATTTTTAGACATAAGGAGGGATTGGATTTCAGACATTAAACTTTGCAGCATTTGTCATCTTACTTCATTTAGTCTTGGCATATTTAGGCATAGGAATTTCACTCATATTGTCATAGGCATTAGGCATTTATACTTTATTCAAATCCTTCAAAGCTTGGTGTAGGACATAGACATCTATTTGCAGATTGCTCGCATGATGAATCTGAGGGCAACACATTAACCAGCAAGCTAGAGGGTGTTACAAAAGTGAATCATGGAGGTCTCAGCAGTTTTATGGTATAATTGTTCTTTTGTTTACTTCCACTGTATTTTGTAATTGCTTTGGGTTTATGGTCTCCATTGATCTAATCTAATTCTAAAACAAACCCTTAGTTACACTACTTATTACACTATCCAAAAAAAAATTACATTATTTTTAAAAATATTTTTTAAAATCTCAAATGGTTTCAATAACTGAGCTATTTTAGTATTTTAACCAAATAATACATGAACAACCCACCTTTTGTAAATTAACGCTTCTAATTATATTCTTTTAAATTTTTATTTATATAATATATTGATAAAGAAATGTTGCATCAAAAATATAAATAATGTTGGTTGGAGAGAAAAAGATGAAAATTCCTTGCAATCATGAACACGAAAAGCCTGAGTGTGAAGATTTGCAGTTTGGCCATGCTTCACATGATCGCTACAGTGAACTCCCTTTGGTCGACACTCTAGCACAACTTCATTTCATTTAACATGCACTCAAGGTGCCACCATCAAATAGGGCAAGGCAGTCTTAATCACAAATATTTCTCTACACATGAATTTAAGGCCAAGAAAGAGAAAATATGAAATGAAAAGATTACTTGCATGGGAATATTATAGGTCAAGGGAATAAGGGTTCCAACACCGTTGCTGAGTGGCAGATAAGGCACGACATAGATCCTCCCACTTTGATGATGAAATGGTGGATACATCTAAAATGGCAGCTTTGGCTTTCCCTCTCATTGCACATCTACATTATTAGTATTGTCTTCATAACTACCACCTACCAGAATGGTGATTACAAAGACAATATTGATCATGGAGATGTCAAAGGTTTCCTCCTTTCTTGTTTATTTACAACATTAAAAATTGGGTATGTGCAAGATCATGATGTGTCAAAAAGTGGCGATATGATGGGTATTTGTAGGGTATGTGTCTGACAACTTTTTTTTACCCAAAATTAATGAAACAAAAAGGGTTTTTAAAGGAAATTCTTAGTTTTCCACCAATATAAATTATGCTTTACTTTGAATTTAATAAATAATTATTATTCATTTTCTATTTGAATTACGACTAAATTCCTAATTGATAGGATGATTGAAAAACATCTATAGCTTTCAAACGGTGTCACATTTTTTGAATCTGAAACATGCATAACATTCTATGCTTTGCATACTATAGGATTAAAAAAAAAATTGAATTCCATGAAATTTTGTCCAAGTTAAGGTGGTTAGACAGACGAGTTTTTATATTTTATAAAATTTGTAATAACAAATTCATAATTAATTATTTACTTGGAAAAAAATTACAAAAAAATATGCATCACATCCGAACATGAGTCCTCTACTAATATCTAAGATATTATAAAAAAATATTATCATTTTATTGTGGTTAGGGTGGTCAGACAGACACTTACTTCTTATTTTTTCCCTAAAATTTAAGTACACTACATTGAAATTTCAAATTTTCCCCAAATAGATTTTTTTTTAAATAAACCTAGTAGTGTAGAAACTACATTCAATTTGCTACAGATTCTATTCTTACATATTTTTGAAATAATATAGATAACTTATTCAATTTTTTACGTCAAGTTGCCTAACTTTGATTTTTCTGAATTTTTCGCCACTTAAGGGCTTATTTTTTCCATGATGATCATGCACATACCCAATTTTGAAGACAGGATTGCACTGGTTGCAAGGGATACTCCATCACCTCAAAAAAAAGATAGCCAAAATTTAAAATTTCAATAACCAAGATGAAAAAACCTAGTTTAGATTGCCAGGATAAGCAAATCCCCTACCAACAACACAAAAAATATTGAAGTTAATAATAGTTTTAATGAAGAGTGACATAATAATGCTTTTATCTAGTGCCCCCATCATAGGGTATGTGCAGGATCATGATGGGCCAAAAAGTGGCGATATGATGGGTATGTGTAGGGTATGTGGCTGACAACTTTTTTTTTACCCAAAATTGATGAAACGAAAATGGTTTTTAAAGGATATTCTCATATTTCCACCAATATAAATTATGCTTTATTTTGAATTTAATAAATAATTATTATTAATTTTCTATTTCAATTACAACTAAAGTCCTGATTGATAGGCTGATTGAAAAACATCTATAGCTTTCAAATGGTATCACATTTTTTGAATCCAAAATGTGTCACATTCTATGCTTACATACTATAAGATTAAAAAAAAATTGAATTTCTGAAGTTTTGACCAAGTTAAGGTGGTCGGACATTACAAGTTTTATATTTTTTAAAAGTTGCAATAAAAATTCATAATTAATTATTTACTTGGAAAAAATTACAAAAAAATATGCATCACATCAGGACATGAGTCCTCTACTTATATCTCAAATATTATAAAAAAATATTATCATTTTATTGTGGTTAGGTGTGGGACAAACACCTACTTCTTATTTTTCCCTGAAATTTAAGTAGTCTTTAATAGAATTTGAATTTTTCACCAAATAGTTTTTTTTTTAAATAAACCTAGTAGTTTAGAAACTACATTCAATTTTCTACAAATTCTATTCTTATTCAAATTTTTACGTCAAGTTGCCTAACTCTGATTTTTCTAAATTTTTTGCCACTTAAGGCCCTATTTTTTCCATGATGATCCTGCACATACCCCACAATACAAATTACCAATAAGCATATGTAACTTTTGAAATGTGCATATTTGGTCTTTTTCCGAAGAAAGATTTGGAAATCACAGATTATTCTTAACAGTTAACTCAAAAAAAATGGCAACGATTTTAAACTTACTAACCACCAATTTGAAAACATACAATACTATCAAGTAGGAGACCTGGTTATTTAATACATTTTTTTATCACCACTTCCTATTTGTGGCCAAAAATTGACTAATTCCCACAACTGATTTTGGAAGCTCATTCAAAGTTCCTCTTTTTCTGTAGATAATATTACTAACCAATGAATCGCTCTTCTTTAATAGTTGAACCTCTATGTCTAATCATTTACAACTTTATAGGTTGATAAAACATTAACATCTAATAGTTGGAATGCCAATAGGTTTGTCACTGTGCTAATATAGTTTGGTGTAGATTGGTGGAAGATTCAAATTCTCATGATTCAGTGATACAATGGAAGTATGAAAAGTGTGTTAAGATTCTCAACGAAGGATTATTGTATTTAGGTAAAAAGGCTCACTCACCAATAATTAAAAAGACTTCGCCAGATAACAATAAAAACTTATGGTTGAGAACTGTCATAACTGTACATGATGAAAATACAACCCAAAAGAATCTAGGCTCAAGAAAATATGGAAACGACTATTAAAGGATAATATTCACTATAAAAATACAAGCAGACTCTATAGATGCTCAAAACATTCTTTCCAACACTTGTGATAAAAAAGAATGAAAAGTGCACACTATGCGTGCTCGGGGCCATCCGTTTGAGTCCCATGGACTAAGGAGCCCATAAATTCTTTAAAAATGAAGGTTTAGGATTTTACCTATTTCATTCTAGCTAGGAATATAAGGGTTTCCAAAAATTATCCAAAGGACTCAAAAAACATATAAATATTTGTCAGTTTTGTTCACGATAGGTACCCTTCACTTCTTGTGGAATGTCCATCATATGGATTTTTAGATTCTAGGGTCAATCACTTTAATTTCTATTTTAAAACTTGTTATTTCCTGGTAAAAAGGCTAAAAAAACAATCGCCATCCATCGTTATAAAACAAGAATTGTAGTTTCACGTCTCTTGAGAAAGATTGATACATCTTTATAAATTACTCTTATTTTTCAAGAGAGCTTTCATCTACGATGGAGAAACAAAACACTAAACTGTTGAGTTTTGGAAAGAACTAAATCCATAGGGATCCTTGACCTCAAATTATCCAACATTGGATTTGATCATTCTTTTTTCCAGCTTACAATAATTAGTTGAAGAATGCTAACAAAATGGAAATATAAATTGAGTAATGATTTAGGATTACCTCTAGTAGTAATCTGTCAAGTAAAAAGTGGACAATTGGGAACATGAGAGCAATGATGGGGAATAGGGTGAGGTCACCCATGACAGGATAGGCCTCAAATTCCCAATTGAGCATGTTTGTTGTTCAAAATATTCAATAGGGAAGTTGTAGTCTGAACTATTGGCATATGGCTTTAGGAGATTGTTCTTGGCTGCTAGTGTTGTCATTGATGGCAATTGGAGTTAGAAGCATGGTCCATAGTTTAGAAGCATATCACACCGGCAAGGAAAATAAAAGACAATACTCTACTGGTAGAATGTATGAAGAACAGAGTATCTGGTTGGTAAGTTGGTCTAGATACTTCACCGGATCATTGTTTTGTTGTGTGAATCTGTAGGGAATCTTGTTCAACATGTATGCTATCCTACTGGTGAGATTTGTGGTGTCACAGTAGTCAGAGTATGAGTTTGGAGATTCAGTAGAATAATTTATTGCTTATTTTCTCATTGTGGTTGACCCGTTGTGTATGGCATGTTTTGGATGTATAAGGATTATGTGTTTAACTATTTCTTATGTTTGGAATTTTGGTTTGGGTCCCTACTATAGTCTAGCTAACTTGTTTGGGTACACATCAATTATAATTAAGTGATTTGGGCCGACATAAGAAAGAATATTATATTTTGTTCTAAAGCTGACATGCAATAAAATTCTTGTTAGCGGGTATCTAAAGGAGATAAGAAAATATTTTTTAAGAAGATATAGAAGTGTGTGTAGATCAAGAAGAGTGAAGGTGTGAGAGCGAAAAAAAGTACAGAACAGTTATGTGAGAAGATTTGTTTCAACAACAAAAGGGTTTTTGTATGTAGAGCAGAGCAGAGCAAAAGAGTGATCTAGATAAAAGATCTGGAATCTAATTGCATGTTTCATTGGAACTAAATCTAGGCATTTGTAGATGTTAAACTCTTAGTTCAACATTTTTTTGTAATATCAAATATATTTTGTAAGGCAGTGAGCCTTCTCTTTTGAGCAGTGAGCTCTGAGCAGTGTGCCTAAATGCAAGTGTATTCCCTTTTTTATCATACTTTTAACAGAGTATACTTTGTGTGCAATTAATCTCCACTATGGTTTTTCCCCTAACAGGGTTTCCACAAAAAAATCTTGGAGTTATGGTGTTCACATTGTCTTATTAATGTGCATGCATGTTTCCTTCTATTTATTTGTTGTGGATGCTATTAGAAGTTAAATATTTCTATTGATAATTTAAGATCTAATTTGAGATTCAAAATTGTGGAATACTAATTCACCCCCCCCTCTTAGTGTTCCTAGTGTCCAAAATGAACTTTTTAGGACAATCGTACTATGATATTTGTAGCACATCCAGACGACATGGCTTCTACATTTATGCTACAAGTTCGAACGAGACTACAATTGTAGACTTCCATCGCCTCCTTCATTCGTTAAACTAATGTTTTTATATTTTTACAGTGTAGTGTGCCCTCATCAAAAGCAACCCGAGTATATTATAACTATACGACTTAGAATATCAACCACTAAGGTACCATTTAGAATTTTTCTATCATAATAAGAGATTTATACAATTGATAACTCAAAATACATCCTTAGTCTAGAAATCTAAGGAAAGAATAGCAACCAAAACTTAACATAATACTTACCTTCTCTGATTTCAACAAAACATAAATCATCTTTTGATTTCAACATGAAGCTTAAAATAAATGTTTGTTATGGATGTGGAAGGGTAATTCAAGTTACCTTAACTTAATCCAAAAACTTTATGTATCTGATGGCTTCAAGAAACACAAATGTTGTGTCCTTCTGCGATGTAAAAAAATTCCAAAATATAGAAGAACATTATCAAATTTTGAGAGAAACCGGCTGTAAAAGTTGTAAAGATATCTTAGAATAATATTGACGAGGCTACACATGTCTTTAAAAACAAAAAAAGTATTCAAATTTATACTAATTGTCCATAGATCAGTGAGCAACAAGTCTTGGCCAAGTTTTCACCTTTTCGAAAGGCGAGACAAGTTCTTGCAAAGTTGTTATTCATTCTCCTAGACTTTTCTTCCTTACTTGTACCTAGAGAAAGAAATAAGTAATTAGTTATACTTATAGTTTATTTTGTGTTCAGAGTTTAGGGAGTGCCAAAATTTGAAGACATGAAAATAGAATTTGGTTATGATTATGTTAACAAAATTTAGAAAAAAGAGCGACTTAAACCTTCAATGGCGCATTTGTGGTATCAAATAATCCTATTTCACAATAAGTTACTTTTTAATGTTTCTTACAATAAGATCGACCAACCCCAGTTTCATGTCCAAAAGGAGCATAAATAATAATCTCTAGGATTCAGTTGTAGATACCATTCAGAAATACAGTTACTAAGTGGTTCAAAAGTTGGTTTAAAGATTTACTTATAGTTATTAAGTGGTTCCAAAGTTGGTTTATAGATTTCTTGATAATGGCAGGTATCAAGCGATTCAAAACAAGGACTCCACACATGCTATATCCCCCAATAGACCCTCCAGAGTTTGTTACATACTACATCTATGGATTTGAGATGAAAATGGTTAAAATGTTGTGTGGATACGCAGAATTCGAAAGACAGTTCAGTGAGAAAAACCTTCAAAACTGGCTTCCTGGGGCTTACATTGAGTGTCGTGAGATGTCACAGAGGGAGGCAATCAAATTCTTTAATCAAGCAAAAAAGTAAAGATTATGATTCTGCCAATGATCAAATTATGCCACTTATATATTTGTGATATTTGTGATATGAGGTTAATACAAAAGGGTCATTAATCAATCTTTTTAATAATAAATTTCCACCTGACCTGTTACGTGAATATAAAATGATGAAATTGTAAAGCACTTTGACAAGTTCAATGCAGGATTACTTTATTTCTTCCACATAAGCCAACCGTTTAAAAGTTTTGATTGGTGGTGAAGACGTGTTTAGGTTATTATTAATTAAGGTATGAAGTTAAATTAATTAAAAGAGACTATAGAAGTATTTTAACATGTAGGGTTAATAGATAGTTTAGAATTTATTAAAATTTGGTGGTACTTTTTCAATTAAAATTTTTAGTTAAGTTTTCTAAAATAGTTTAGTTAATTATTTTGGTTTTGATTTTGAAATAAATAATTTCATTTAATCATATTATGAAAAATTTAATAATGTAGGTGACAAATTTATTCTTATAGATTCTTAATTATGACACCTTCAAATTTTGGGATTGATTAACATAGATGAACCTATAAAACTATATTATATAATAGTTTATTTATATTCTATTATATTAAATTATATCTACATTATCTCTCATATTTACGATATCTCTTACTTATTATATTTATATAATAATATAAAACTATATTATATAAGATTTTATTTATCTTATATATTATTATATTAAATTATATCTATGTTATCTCTCATATTTACACTATCTCTATTTTCTTTTTATTAATTATATTAAATAAAAATTATAAATAAAATAAAATGATTATATAATATAACTATAAGGGAAAATGATAATTATTTAAACATAAAATGAAGTTATCCTTCACTGAAGACGTCAAATTAAATTTGTTGAGTTTCTTTTGACACAGACTCATTGCTTCACTGTATAACGCCTCTCGGCATAAAGACTAAAGTTTTCAATTAATAGAGTTAGCTACTTCCCTTCATTTGAAATTTAATATTTATGACTTTTCTTGTCTTATCTACCTATATGCATATAAAATTCAATTAATAGAATCATTATAGAATGACTCTCATGTAACTAGTCTAGATAAGCTATGAAAAATAAATAATTAATGTAATGAGTTTGTGTAGGCACCTATGACTAATTACAATCTCAACATAAGAGTGTTAGTAACAAGATGACCCATTCAACAGAGTTAACCATTCTTGTCTTACCTACCAACCTACATATTAAATTCAATTAACAAAATTATGCACTTCCCTTGGTGTCATCGCAAAATGAATCTCAATTTAATTAGTCTAGACAAGCTATGAAAAATGAATAATTAATGTAATGAGTTTGTGTAGGCACCTATGACTATTTACAATCTCAACATAGGAGTGCTAGTAATTGAAGGAAATGTGTTACAAATGACCCATTCAATTGGATGCAAGGAATTGAAGGAAAGGCAAAAATATATGTGGATGTAAATTTAAGGTAAGCATGTAAGCATATAGATCATGCAAAGTAATATTTTAATAATGCATTATGTAACAAGTAGGTAAAACGTCTTAAAATGATCAACATTATAAGCACATGGACTAGAGATAGGTACAAAGGTATAAGGCCCATTTTCTTCTATTATTTTATTCACATCTATTGTACCTTATTTTGGATATGTGATACCATTGTCCTCACATATTAATACTTTAATACATGATATGCTAGTAGATTAGTATTTTCACATGTTGCACACAAATTATTGTAATACTTGATCATGTAAATTTCAATTATATTATATTAGATGTGTGAATTAATTGTGGATATATGATTTTTAGATGTGATTCATATTCAATTGATTTGATTTATCTAGTAGATAATTATGCTTATATATGTGGTTCTAATCCTAATTTTATATGTATTACTTTAATTACAATTTAAATGTTATTTTAATTTAAGTATGATTTAAATGTATGGTAGATGGATATGGATATATATTTGAATGTTAGAATTACAATTAGTATGATTTGATTATAATATTAAAATTGTGATTTAAACACGAATAGTGATAATTTAGAAAAAAAAATTGGATTATTATTGAGATATGTAGTAGATTTTAATCATGTTGAGACATGATTTTGAATTTTATTATTATGATGAGCTATAATATATATTTATATGATTGAACTTAATTATTATAAGTGAATGGTGTTATTTTAATTATGTTACGTTGGCTAGATGTATATTCTAGATGTCTTTGATGTGTCCATAGAGTGTGTAAAATATATTAATAAACTAGCTAATAGTAAAACAAGAGATCAATCAAGAACCAGGTAATTACCTTTGAACCATTTCACCTAATAAAGTGATGAGATCTTGATCATGATTACCCAATTATATGAATTTCCTTAATCTATGAGTGGACTAGGACCTCTTATAATAAACCTAGTCAATTTCTAAGTATTTATATTTTATTCTAGTGATTTAAACTATTTCAAAGTGTTTATGAGATCTTGATCATGATTATCCAATTATAAAAATTTCCTTAATCTATGAGTGGACTAGAACCCCTTATGTTAAACGTAGTCAATTTCTAAGGAATGAGCCCAACTTTACACATGATTGTGTAATTTATTGATATGTAATTACACTAAGATATTTTCTCAAAATATATCCAAAATTATATGGAAATTTTGGCATGAGTATGCAAATTTCACCATTGTATTTTACCTCCACTTTGAGGTGCATGTGAATCCTAAAATGATTATTTATCTTAAAGTATATAAGCACTAAAAATACATATGAAAATAAATACTCAAAACATAAAAAAGGATATCGGTTTCATAATAAGTAATGAACCTTCAAATATATATCTATGTGTTCATCATCCTTGACATGTACATGTTACATGGGATCCTTTAAAATAGAGAAGATACATACAATGAATCACTTATATAGATCGCAAATGAAATAGCCAAAAAATACAAACTTGCTTAACTGTCTAGGAAATTGAAATGTAGGAAATAAAAAAGAGCATGGTTACAAAGTTCCATTGATATGGAAAGTGATATGATGGTGTTCTACCTTATTGTATAGTAATGATTTATTTGGATATGATCTGATGAGTTTGTGTAGGCACCTATGACTATCTACAATCTCAACATAGGAGTGTTAGTAACATGACCCATTCAATTGGATGTTGAAGGAAAGGTAAATATATATATATATATATATGGATGTAAATTTAAGGTAAGCATGTAAGCATATAGATCATGCAAAGTAATATTTTTAATAATGAATTATGTAACAAGTAGGTAAAACATATTATTGATATATGTAGTAAAACACATGTATGCTTTTTTTTTAGACTACAAGAATTGGTCATGTATTTGTCCCCCTATAAATTGTAACATGTGTATGGTAAAAAAAATTCACGTGACTGGTGGCACTAGCGCAACACACCCTCTGGTACCATGGGGATGGTGAGGAGACTAGACCTCGTGACCTCTTTCCTACAATAGGATGCTTTAGCCAATCTAGCTAGACCCACTACCTCAATAAAACATATATGCTTATATATGTGGTTCTAATCCTAATTTATTGTATTTCTTTAATGACAATTTAAATATTATTTTAATTTAAGTATGATTTAAATGTATGATAGATGGATATGGATATATATTTGAATGTTAGAATTATAATTGGTATGATTTGGTTATAATATTAAAATTGTGATTAAACATGAATAGTGATAATTTAGGAAAAATATTTTGGATTATTATTGAGATATGTAGTAGATTTAATCATGTTGAGACATAATTTTTATTTTTAGTATTATGATGAGTTATAATTTATATGTATGTGATTGATCTTAATTATTGCAAGTGAATGGTGCTATTTTAATCATGTTATGTTGGCTTTGTATATTCTATAAGTCTTTGATGTGTCCATAGAGTGTGTAAAATATATTAATGAATTGGACAATAGTAAAACAAGAGATCAATCACCTTTGAACCATTTCACCTAATAAAGTGATGAGATCTTGATCATGATTAGAAAATTATACGAATTTCCTTAATCTATGAATTGACTAGGACCCCTTATATGTTAAACCTAGTCAATTTCTAAGTGTTTATACTTTATTGTGGTGATTTAAACTATGCAGTGCTTTATATGTTTTGGTATTCTACAAAATTTGTAAACTACTATTTTTTAGTGAAAAACTTAAATTTTCACTTAAATTGTCCCTTTAATGGAGTGTAAGATATGAATTTTAAATATTTTATCTAGAAAATAGCTTACTTAGGAAAGTACCTATGGGTGAGGTACCCTTTGGGGATTTCTATTTGAAAATTGGGTGATTTTAGTGTGTAAAATGTTGACTAAGGTTTGTCCTAGTTGACACTCTTATTTTTCCAAGGAATTTATGTAAGTGTATAGAGTAAACTACACTTCACAATGCCTTTTCCATGAGGGTGGAAATGGGAAGGCATGGTTTTCATTTTTTATTTGTAAGAGGTGGTTGTGTATTCAAGTGGGAGGCCACATTTATGAATCCTATTATTTGATTATAGATGACATGAAACTTCTATATAAGTTATCCTCTTTAGCCTTTGCAAGGATAATTACTTATTTTTCACACCAAGAGAAATTGAGAGAGGTGGGATCTCTTAAAGTACTCTTGCCATTTATGAGTGTTTTGAGATATTTTTGGAAGTATTTTGAGAGGTTTTTTCTACATGTGAGTGTGAAGAAAAATAATTAAAAGAAAGGAGAAAGATTCTTCCACCTTTCTAGAGTTTCCTTTTGAAGTAGGTGAAGACATCTAAAATTTAGATTCTTTCACCTTTCTAGAGTTTCCTTGAGAAGTAGGTGAAGACAACTAAAATTCACCTTTACATTTTAACTAATCTCAATGCGTCTAAATTTCATTAATTAAATTAATTATTTCATTAGGCTCATCCCACAATAATGGGTCCCAAACTTGGGACATCCTAGCTTTTTCCTAAAATCACATACTTTTTAGAAAAAATAATGATTTAAGCCTTGAGAGGTTCTATCTAAAGGTTTTTAATGAAGATAGAGATAGCACTCTTGTCCATGGACTTTCACCTCTCATACCTTCAAGTATTTAGAGGGAATCCCCTAAAAATCCATATAAATCCAACATAGGACCTTGCAACTAACATACTTGTCATGCATTGATTAGTAGTTAGCACAAAGAACATACTCACCATATAACCATAGAAATAAGATTGTAGGTCATGTATGCTCTCCTTTTGCATATTTTTATGATCTTAAGGATCATAAATGGGTAGTGCTTCATCATGGGCCCTACTGTATATGCCTAGATAATGTTCTAGTGTGAACATGTTATATTACCTAACCAATTTACCTTTTAGGCTCTATTCATCCTATTTTACTTGAGTTTAATTAAGGAATTTTCACTTATATCTCAAGTCATAAGATTAAGACACATATCATAATCTTATATTTTCTTATGTTTCGCCTTGGCCTATATAACCAAGGCCTTCCTATTGTCATTTTATTGAAGTAATATTCTTGTAATCATATTATGCATTTGCATCCTCTAATAGAATAGAATTACTCTCTCATGTCTAGTCTTTCTTGTATTTTTATTGAAGCTCCTAAGTCTTGTTTGGCTACCTTCATAGCCAAATATTACTTGGTATAGATAATTTTATAGGATGGGCTTAAAGAGTACACACTAAGCTCTAACCCAACCAAAATTATGTCATTCATTTTTATTTTTTGTTTGTCATTAATTTTCATGGTTACACTCATGGTTAAGTTTTGTAACTTTTAAAAAATATGTCTCTCACCCAATTAGTAATCATAGTCAATTAAATTAAATGATATTTTGTTTATTTTTTATCTCCCACATACTGTCAAGTAACAATCTCAACTAGTAGATACAAGAAAGCATTGGGAATTTGAGCAGCCTGAGATTTGAGGAGTTGTCTAGAACGAGATCCAAGTAGAGATCGAACCTATTATCCTCCACTAGGGAATTAGATCGATTGGTCTAGTTTTGACCTTGCTACATCTTCATTGGTGAATTTGGCTATTGGTTCAAATTCCTACACTAGAGGTGTTATTTGAGGCACAATAAAGGAAAGAAAAAATCCTAGTGTGTTGGAATAAAAAATAGTGACTGCCTAATTTTGTATTATATTAATCTTTAATTTTTAGTTAATTTTGTTTTATAATACCTACACTTCAAGGATCTTTCTTATTCGATGTTTGTAATAGACAATATTTTTTAAACATTAATGCAAATATGTAAGCATGCATCACATATTTCTTTGTTTTTTTCACTAGATGAATGTTGCATAGTTCCATGAAATCACAAACTTCTCTACCCTATTGCCTAATCTCAATCTTTCTATTGTATCATGGATGCAGTGTAATTGACATTTGATGCAACTTTTTTCTCTTGGCATTTGTGACAAAAAATGGGTTATAGGGATAATAAATCATAAGTTATTACTATCTTTCTATAAGTTACTAGTGTCTTTCTCTAAGTCCATCTAGAACTTCAAGCCTTTTATCTAATGTTGGTTCAATTATTTTAGTATTATGCTCATCATTTGCCTAAAAATATTATCCTTGGCTTCTATAATTCAACCATTGTGACTTTTCTCTGTTGATAAAAATATTACTAACAAAATTATTTAACGTATAAGTTAGTCTATTAAATCTACAACATGATTTTTTTCTTCCTTCTATACCTCTTTCAAGTTCGTAAGAGAAGGCTTCTACCACCACTAGAATGAAGAAAATAGGGAAAAAACTCTTCAATCAAAAGATATAATGATGATTGTAGTGAATAACACTATACAAAGGTATTGAAATGAGTATTTAATACACCTTAACAAGATGAATACCTTTAATGTCTTTGGAATTTACTTCATTTTTTGGCATTCTTAACAATAATTTTAGAAAAATGAAGTGTAGTTATAGTTTAATTTTTTAGACTACA
Organism: Sequoia sempervirens; assembly: GCA_007258455.2. Taxonomy (NCBI): domain Eukaryota; kingdom Viridiplantae; phylum Streptophyta; class Pinopsida; order Cupressales; family Cupressaceae; genus Sequoia; species Sequoia sempervirens. The sequence goes on along the minus strand of VDFB02288807.1, from coordinate 16,095 downwards.
ATTTCAAATTCTTTTTCTCATTGTCTTTTATCCTATTTTTCCTTATTTCCTATCTAAAACAATTATTAGTTCCTAAGAATTGATAGAGATATCATCTATGTTTCCATTTCCATTCCTTATCAATCCTCATTATTCCCCTATTTTATGTTCATTACCTCATTAGTTAATGTATGATCTAGGACATCTTATTTTTATATCTCATGTCATTTTTTCCTAACCTTAATTAGGCTAAGTTGAAATTTATTATTCATGGTGGATCCTTCTCCTTTATTTTTACTAACATGAGCACATGCTAGTAGGTGTCATTGACAAAGGGCTTTAGTTTTATAAAATTTATATTTGGATAATATTGGCAAGGTATGACGTCAATAATAACCACATCCTAACTTCCAATAACCTGGAAGTATTTCTATCATTATTATGCTCACGGTGTTGTGCTAGACATGTAATCACCTTTGGATTCAATTATATGTGTAACATCATGAAAACAGGAAAGATTAAAGCAATACACACGATATGAAATAAACTTAAATCTAAACTAAAGCTAAACAACAAAGAACAAAGGAAAGCACAAATGAAAGATCTCACCAAGCATCAATATACTTCCATGAATAACCTCTATCTTCCTTCTCCATTTCATCATGATAGTATTCTTACCCTCATATTTTCAATATGTGTGAAAGTATAGCCTCAATAGATGTGATAATAGTGAAATATCGAAGATTATAAAACAAGTGCTCCAAAAGTCATCAGATTTCGGGAGTAACAATGATGAAGGTTAGGTCAATTTATAGAAAATTGATTGTTTGAGTGATAGGATCAGATTAGAAGATAGACGAATGATTTAGATTAAAATATTAGACATGCATTGAGATTAGTGTTAGTAGTGACGTGAGTGATAAAACATGAAAAGTGAAGATCAAGATTAAATAATGATTTAATCTTTAGTTGAAAGCATTCAAAAATTAGAAGAATAATGATTGCATGTAAAGGATAAAGATTGAAATAGAGGAAACGATCTGTTCAAATGCATGAATTAATTAATTAAAGCTATTTAATTAATATAAGTTTGCATGCATAAGAATTAAAACTAGATAACTGACTGATTAAATCAGGAAGTCTCTTTGTTAAAGACAATCAGACATTGAATCAGGAGATAACTGACTGATTTAATTAATAGAAGCATAAAGGACTTTTGAAAATAATTAAATAATTAACATTATTTAATCATGACAACGATGGTACAAATTATGAAGAAATAAAAGTCGCAGGCTTAGACCAAATTTCAGTGTCTACATTTTTCCCCTCTTTGATAAAATGTCATTTCGGCATTGTGTCAAAGAAAATTAATCAAAAACATGCCCAAGTCATGCCCCAGTGTAAAATAGGTAAAGGTATGCCCCCTCAGGAAAAAAAAAAAAAAAATTTGAAAAATTCCAAAAAATTTGGAAGTAGTCTCGATTAGTCAATTTGACAGCTAGAAGTTTGATGGTGGTGAAAGAAATTAGTTTTTCCGAAGTTTGATAGGTGAAATGGATGTAAAAAGTTGAGAAATAGTGTTCCCAATACACAAGGTTTGAAAAATATCCCTCCAAAACCCTAGGTATAAATAGAAATTGAGTGGAAATCCAATTCATTTGTACCCCTCAAGTTTGAAATTTGTGATTTTTGCTCTGGACCTCTTTGCAAACATGTCTCTAGTTCCACACGAGCACAACATTGCAGATATCGGATTTGAACATTCAAACGGCCTACAGATGCAGGACCCCCAGTAAGTAGTCAAAAACTGCCTTTTGAAAATTTTCAATTTCACACATTTCTAGGCATTTGATGTCTTATTTTCACATGCATCACTTTTTAATTCAATGCAAATGAATACGCAATCAACGCATCTATCTATGGAATGTCACATTTGTAGAAACACATATAGGCTAGCATAGGCATGTATTTAAATGATCACATTTGAAATTTTATGCATCGCACTTGTAGTTCTAAAACACGTGTTAGGAACAGTAGCGCATGTAAGGTTTTGGCATGCATTTTTATTTTTGGTATGCATTTGCATCTTTTCATGGTTTTTTTTATGCATCACATTTGTAAAACATGACATATATGCATGAATGACTAGACATGATTTATGTTTTGACGCATCTACATAACTAGAACACATTTGCATTGTGGAATGGCACATGTGATATTTTATGACGTATTTGCAAGGTTTAATGACACATTTGAAGTTTTGCAACGCATTTTCTTTAAAGCGACGCATTTGGCTGTCCAAAAAAATTGAAATTTTGGACTGTAAATGTTGTTTGTTTGTCTAACACAAGATATGAATTTTTTCATTGCAAGTTGTGTTAGATCCAATTTACACCTAGGATTCAAGGCCATTGACATTTGATTTTCGGGATTAGTTGTGGAGTGGCGAGAGAGTTCCTATGGAACCTTGGTTTGCATCATGTTACCTTCATGCCCACTATTCAGGCAAACTGAGGTTTGTTGACTGCGCTCTGCGAGTGTTGGCATTCTAAAACATATTATTTTCATCTACCTATACGAGAGGCTAGTGTTACTTTAGAGGATGTGTATAGGATTTTGAGGTTTCTGATTAGGGGTGCTAGAGCCATGTATGATATGCAGAGGGGTTTCAGTGAGATGTATCAATATTACCCACATTATGATATTAGACAACTAGGGATAGATCATTATGAGATTAGATGGCATGTGTCTTAGATGATAGATATGATCAGATAGATTGTTTGTTATGTACATTGATTGGGGGGGTAGTTCTTCCTGATCGTCAAGGTCATGGATTTCCTATGGGATGGGGTGAGATGTTAGTTGGTATGTTGGAGAGACAGGTCATGTATGCATGGGGCCCTTGTTTTCTTGCCATAATGTATTTTCATTTGCATGATATTGCCTATAGAGATGCGTCGTTTATGAGTTGTGGTACCACATTGCTTATGGTATGGGCGTGGGAACACATTGCTATATTCTGTCCTCCTGTTATAGCTAAGCTAGAATAGGGAGCTCCTTATTCCTTTCGCTATGTGGGGGCTAATACCCAATCACATACATGTGATACTGGTTATTACAGACATGGCATTGACACTATGGTGCAGTTCATCTAGAGGTCGTACATGGATTGTGCTCAGTGTCAAGATGAGGATGGACACCTTCCCTTCTACAAATAGACATAGTACTTGATCAGGAGGACAATTTGGCATGTTCATATCATTGAGAGGCATTTGTCGGATAGGGTCCTGAGATAGTTTGGAGAGGTTCAAGATGAGCCTCGTGGACGAGTAGAGTATGCATGATCTTCTAGAGAGGTTCCTCTGTGGGGACCAGAGATTCTTGTTGCTACAGCCGAGGTGGATATTGATGCATTACATCCCATTTAGTGGGGATAGAGAGGTAGAGCGATTGATCTAGGTACAATGGATGCATATGATGCTTGGTGGGCATAGTCAAAGGCTAGTGTCATTTACTGATCCAGTGCAAGATGCACCTATGGAGAGGAATGGGATAGGACCTCTATGGAATGGAAGGACGGGGTAGAGGTAGAGGTCACAGTGGTAGAGATGGGAGAGGAGGAGGTCAGAGGGGTGGTGGTAGGGGTTGACGAGGTCGCAGAGGCCAAGGCCCACATTTTTCACCCGTCCAGGAGGAGGAGGGAGAGGGCAAGGATGTGCCCATGCTTGAGATTAGCGGAGGAAAGGAGGATGTTCGTGGTGGGGCTAGTGGAGAGAAGCATGCAATAGAGGAGGATATTGTTGAGGAGCATGCAAAGGAGGAGGTGTTTAGGGAGGAGGCGGAGATAGATGCTCTTGGTATGCTCACTAGATACCTAGATGATGATGATGATGAGGAGGAGATGGATGATTAGGAGCGGGAGCTCCGAGACAAGATTTTGGAGGATTGGGATGATGATGGGAGAGATCAGCCACGGAAAGAGGATATAGGTCCTATCGATCAGTGGGTAACAGATCTACAAGCTAGAGTAGATTCCCTTGAGGAGTGGATGAGGGCATTGATGGCAGAGAAAGACTTGTTGTTGATGGAGAGAGACAAAGCTTATATGGATAGGGATCAAGCCATAGCTCGTAGATAGAAGACCGAGTAGAGATCTATAGAGTTTACAACTCTTTGCACTGGGCCATCCACTGCTTTTGCTCATGAGTTATTCAAAGCTGGTGAGAGGGAGATATACTACAAAGATCTATATGAGCAAGAGGTACCTCCTGAGAGACGAGCTCCTAGCAGTAGGTCACGAAGCAGGACTCAGAGTAGGACTCAAAGTATAGAGGGGGTCATAGGACCTCATAGGACTAGGCCATATGATAGGCCTTCTTCCGCACAGAGATCATCTACATCCCACCATTAGTCACCTTTGCATTCTCCACATGGGAGTAGTGGGAGTTTTGGCTAGAGACATGTTCTGATATTTATTCATAGACATTGTACTTGATTATAGAACCTACGAGCTTCATTTTGAGATATACATTTGACATTATACTGTGACACTTTTTTTAGTGATATATATACGATTTTGGCGGTGATTTATATGATATGTAGTTCTATTTATGATTATGTTGTTTTCTATTTATGCATGTGCTCTATATGATATGTTATCTTTTAGATGATATGCATACATATTGGATGATAATTTTTACATTATGATGTTGATGCAACCTATGATGTGATGCTTATTCTATATGATGATAATGAGATGCAATGTGATGTCTGTATTTACAATTTCTATGTACATGTGATGCTTTATGTAATCTATGATAATGAATGCTTATTATGCCATGGTTTCCTAGATATGATAGATGCCTATATTTTTGTGTTTTCAAAATGTAGCATATATGTATGATTTAAAATGTAATGATATTTGCATGATGTTTCTAACATGAATGCATATGCAGGATTTTTTATATTGTTTTGTGTGTCATAGGACTTCGTCATAATGCAAGAAAGAAGAAATGTTAGTGCGAAAAAAAGATGAATAATAAAAGATATGGATGTTAGTGAACTAGCAATCTTCAATGTTTTTCTGAAACACAATAGGCCTTGCATTAAATCATCATTGGATGGTAACTAATACAAATGGAGACAAACACCATGATATGAGATATATCAAGGTGTGCAAGGTCATCCACCTACTAAAAATAGATAGTCGTAGACAAGGAATGTCCTAACTCATTCTAAGGGCACAGTTGCTCCAGTCTTTTTGTCAAGACAAACCATAGACAGCAAACAAATTATAAAAGATGGGTCATGAGAAGTCATCGCTCCTCTAAATCCTTCATGGGACATCCTTGAGGAAACTAGTAACATGACTCAAAAATCAAAGCCAAAAGATAGTCGACAAACAATACTAGTAAAATAAAACAGAATTTTGATACATCGTTGCTTCTCTAAATCCTTCATGGGACATCCTTGAGAAAGCTAGTAACAAGATTCCAACATAAAGCCAAATAAAATGATAAGATAAACAAGCCACAAAGTCAAAATCCAGTAAAATATTTACCAAAACTTGATATGTTTGTTTGATTGTTTTGATTGATAAGATGATTGATTGATTGAGCTTGGTTTCAGGAGGGACACATACCATATAAGACGTTGAGTTTGGTTTCAATTTTATGACTATCTATATAAGGCATGACAAAAGATTGGTTTCAGAAAGGCATATATCGTATAAGACATTGAGTTTGATGCCATTGATGTGATAACTTGTGTAAGGCTATGTTGATTGTTTGATAGTGTTTGTATTCAAGAAGGACTCATCCTATACAAGATATAGGTTGATTTGTTTTTGTTGTTGCTTTGGAAATTTGTTTGATTTGACTTGATGACATTGTTGACTTGTTCATCTTGTTGATGCATGACTTGATGTGATGTGCTGACAATTGACTATGTGTGACGATGAACCCTAAAGGACTGACCTAGTGAGGCCTCAGGGGCTCATCGATTGATGGCCTTCCCTACATTATACACGCAAAGACCTCGTAGTTCGACTAGACTTTGATTGACAAGACTGACTAAAAAATGCTTGATATGTATGAATATATCTGATGTGTGTGGTAGTGTATGTGACGAACCCTAAAGGACAAACCTAGTGTGGCCTTGGGGGCTCATCGATTGATGGCCTTTCCTACGTTATACACGTAGAGACCTCGTAGTTCGAAACGCCAATGACCTTGTCTTATAGACATATGGATTGAGTCATGATTGTATATAGACAAACCTAAAAGGATTGACCTAATTCCTCGAGGGCACATCGGCATATAGCCTTGCCTATGTCTAGTCACAGAGGCAATGTAGTTTGACAAATGACAAAGACTAACAATTGTGACTAACTCCAACTCTATTTTTTTATTTTTGGCATGTTTTGAGTTTTTTGTATTTTTGAAATTTTCTAATGTTTTTGGACTTTTTCAAGACATTTTATGATCTATTTAGATTTTTCTCAATGGTCTTCAGAACATCCAATGTAAGAACCAATACGATGTAATTCAAGTGCTTGCCCCTAGTCAGGTATAAGACCAAATGATTATGAATAGGATGGGATGGAGGATACGAAGTATGCTCGATGTCAATCATTCCAAGTTATGGAAAGGACAACCATTTATTATGAATGGTATGTACAAGTGATGGATGGGAAAGATATGTGATATGTACAAGGATATGGATAATAAAGATAGGTGGTATGTATAGGGAAGTCAAATTGGAATGATGGTAGACAAAGGAGTCGAGTCGACTACACATGATGCCTATTTTCCAGGTTTTCGCCATGGTACTTATCCAAAGTGCCACCGAAGTGGTTTTCACTGTTGGAAAACTTATTTCTCTTTACTTTTCTTTTTTTTTGTTTTTCCAATTTTTTTGATGTTACCAAATGCCTGTTTGCCAGGTTTTCACCTAGGTAATGATTTTTTTGTTATTTTAATGATTAAGGCAAGTCTCTCAGAAGCTATGGGTAGAACTTCTTCAAATGAAGAATATTTATAGGTGCTAATAATGGTTCTCCTTCAAGAGTAGAGAGTTGATACGCCCCTGATCCAAATGCTTCTGTAACAGTGCAGGGTCCTAACCAGTTTGGTTCAAACTTTCTTGGTTTTTCTCTTTCTGCTTGATTATTTGGATTCTCCATTAATACTAGGTCACCAATGTAAAAATTTCTATTCAAGACGTTCCTATTGTAGTTGTGACAAAGATGATTTTGATATGCTTGGAGATGATCTAATGCCTTTTTTCTTTGTTCATCTAGGAATTCTAGCTCATGTAGTCTTGAAACACGGTACTCTTCATCATCATTATGCCCTTTCAAAAATACCCTTAGGGAAGGAATATCGACCTCAATAGGCAAGATGGCCTCAGAACCAAATACTAAGAAATATGGAGTGGCACCAGTGGGAGTACAGATGCTTGTGCGATAAGCCCATAAGGCTAGATTAAGTTGTAAATGCCAATCACGACCAACATCAGTGGCAGTCTTTTTGAGAATTCTGATGATTTTTTTATTAGATGCCTCAACTTGGCCATTACCTTGTGGGTAATATGGAGTGGAAAAGGGGCACTAGATATGGAATTCTTCATAGAGATGATGACTTCTTGGTTCTTGAATAGACGGCCATTATCTATGATTATGGACTAAGGAACACCATACTGGTAGATGATATAGTTAAGCATAAACCTAGAAATCTGTGTATTGGTGATGTAGGTCATGGGAATAGCTTCAATCTGTTTGGTAAAGTACTCAATCGCAGTGATAATGAACTTATGGTCATTGGAGGATGTGGGATGTATCTTACCTATGAGATCAAGTCCCCATTGGGAAAAGGGCCATGGTGATGTTATGGGATGGAGCTCCTGTGCTAGTGCATGTATCAAGTCTCTGTGTATCTGACATTGACAAAATTTCTTGACAAAGATATATGATCCCTTTTCCATGGTAGGCCAATAATAACCCAGTCTCATAATCTTCTTAGCTCAGGTAGGACCGCTAGAATGGGATCCACATATACCCTCATGTAACCCACGCAAGGTTTCTTGTGCTTCTTCAGTATCGAGACATCTCAATAGGGTATTATCTAGGACACATCTATATTTGGTGTCTCCAATGATGGAATACTTGGCTACCTTACGAATAAATGTCCTACATTGGTTGTTGGAAAGGTCAGGGGGTATGATCTCGACATGGAGGTAGTCATATATGTCCTTATACCATGGGGAATTGGGATCAACAATCTCACACACCATCTCCAAATCTAGGATGTCATAGGTAAAGACCAAGAGTTGTTCTACCGAAAACTCAAATTTCTAAGGCACATTGCTAGGTATGTCCAAGAGTGAAGCAATAGTTGCCATGGCATCTACTGCCCTATTCTGAATGTGAGGTATCTGATGAAAGACAACCTTGTCAAAATATTCTTTGAAACTATTTTCCATGCATTTGTATGGAGCCAACTTTTCATCTTTAGTCTCATAGTCATCATTTACCTATCAGATTACCAGTTGGGAATCACCATAAACCTATAGGTTCTTGATCTTCCATTTGACTACCATGCGTAATCTTGTCACAAGAGCCTCGTATTCACTATGTTTTTGGTACATGGAAATGCAATCATGAATGACTTGGGAATAGAGTCACCTTGTGGTGTGATAAAAAATATATCAACCCCTGAGCCATGATTTGTGTGGGACCCATCAAAATATAATTTCCACGTCATTCTCACGTGTCAATGGTGAATATAAACTCATGGAAATGCAATCATGAATGACTTGGGAATAGAGTCACCTTGTGGTGTGATAAAAAATATATCAACCCCTGAGCCATGATTTGTGTGGGACCCATCAAAATATAATTTCCACGTCATTCTCACGTGTCAATGGTGAATATAAACTCATTAGGAAAATCTACAACTAAAGGGTGATCTACTTGTATCATTGCATCAGCCAACTAATCAACAATGACTTGTCCTTTGATAGCTTATCTTTCTACATATTGGATATCATATTCACTGAATACCATTACCCATTTAGCTAGTCGTCCTGTTAATGTTGTCTTGCTAAGGAGATATTTGAAAGGATCTATCGTTGCAACTAGCATGGTTTGGTGGTCTAGCATGTAGTGCCTAAGTTTTTGAGTAGAAAACACTACTGCAAGACAAGCACGTTCAATGGTACTGTAATTGAGCTCATAACCTACCAAAGTGCAGCTAATATAGTATACTGCCCTTTCATGACCCTCATTGTCATTTTGTGCAAGCAATGCTCCTAGTGCTAAGGTGGTGGTTGATATGTAGAGAATCAATGGCCATCCCTCAATAGGTGGCATTAAGACTGGTGGTGTGAGTAGGTAATCTTTGATTAGTTGAAAAGCTTCTTGGCACTTACCTGTCCATACAAAGGGTACTCCTTTTCTGAGTAGATGTTCAAAGGGATGTGTCTTATCTGCTAATTGGACAATGAATCTTCTAATAGATTGTAGTCTCCCTTGTAGTGTCCTTAGTTGATTGAGATTAGCTAGCGGAGGCATGTCGATTATAGCTTTAACCTTGGCTGGATCCACTTCAATGTCTCGTCTAGAAATGATATATCCTAGAATTTTTCCTAATTTGACACCGAATACACATTTCTTTGGATTTAATTTGACTTTGTATTCTTCTAGCCTTTGAAAAATCTTGTCTAGAACCTATAAATGATCATGCCTTGTCATTTATTTAGCTATTAGGTCATCCACATAATCCTCCATGAGGGTGTGTATGAGGTCATGAAAAATAGTCATCATGGCTCATTGATATGTTGCTCCAGCATTTTTTAGTCCAAAGGGCATGACATTCCAACAATGTTTTCCCCATGGATAGGTGAAAGCTATCTTAGGTTGGTCTTCAGTTGCAATTTTGATATGATTATACCCTGAAAATCCATCCATGAAGGACAACATTTCATATCCTACTGTTATGTCTACAATCATGTCTATATTCGGCAGGGGAAAGTCATCTTTGGGACATGCTTTGTTTATATCTCTGAAATCTATACATATGAGGATGCCCCCTATTGGTTTTGTGACTAGTACAAGATTTGAAATCCAATTTTTATAGTCAATTGATCTAATGAATCCAACATCCAATAGTTTCTTTAATTCAACCTTGACTAGTAGAGCAATTTGTGGGTGCATTTTCCTCAGTTTTTGATTCACTAGTTTAACTCCTGGTTGTAAGGGAAAATGATGTAGTACAAGTTCAAGATCTAACCCATGATGTCATTTTATGACCAGGAAAAGTTGATCTATCTTTGTGTGAAGAAGTTGCGAAATTTTGGTTGTTCTATTTTTGTCAATGATGTTGCAAAATAGACTAGTCGGGGATTCTCTTCAGTACCTATGTTGACTTCCACAGATTCTTCAACTAACATGGGTGACTTTTCCTAAGCAACTAGGAGAATGTTCAAACCTCCATCCTTGGGTGCCTCAGAGAGGTTTTTTCACTCGGATGCATCCTTATTTTTGGCTTTTCCATTATCCAAAGGTGCCTTTCATTTTTCACCTAGGGACTCGTCATTTTTATCTTTTTCATTATTTTTCTTATTTTTGCAACAAGAGGGTTGGACAAATTCCCCAAAATATGCCATGTTGTTCAAGTCTATGGTAAAGCCAGTCCTATGATCACCACTAGGTATGCCTTCTCGTAGTCCCAAGAACTCAATAATTGCTTCATCGTTCTCAAAGATATCTAAGACAGGTGTGTCTTGTTGGTCCCAATCGATGAGCTGGGGGTATACTAAGGGCATGTCATCATCGGAGGTGTCAAATTTCAAAGGGGTCAAGGTGAAAATTGAGTTGTTCACATAGTCACAAAGGTTTCTTACCAAATCATCTTTGTTCTTTTTCTCGGACATAGGTAGATTATGGGGTGGGCCTAGTGTATGGTTATCTGAAGCGGATCTTTCAAGTTCCCAAGAGGTGGGATCAAGAGATTCCCAAAAGTAATGTTTAAACCACTCCTCTTTTGTCATAGTCTTTGATGGACAGGAATTCAATGGATTTGATGGGGATTTAAGCATTAAGTCAAGTTCTCCAAACAGTTTATCAAGGTCCATGACAAAGGTGGAGGATAGGGAATCGCACTCATATTCATTAGAGTTGGGGGAATCATAGTAGGGTTGGTCAGATGGTTCATCATATCTCTCAATATCTTTAGAAGCACTTACTTCCTCTAGTAAAGGTGATGTGGTACTAGGAATGCCAATCTGGAGTGGTTGAAACCCAAGCCCTAGGCCTTTCAACCATTTAGAAACAATGATAGTTCCATCCTCCCATTCTGATGTAAGCCTAAGCCACTATGTCCATTATATCATTTGCTATGCATTATGGTAAAAACTTTTCCATATTGATCTGTAGGTATCTAAGCAAGTGGAGGAGGTTCTTCATTGTCTTGTTTGTATAACTAAGAGGTCACATCATCTTCATTTATGGCTTCTCTAATCAATTCTCCCCATTTTGTGAAAGTTGTTGTGGGAGGAATGTGTATGGGGACCACCGATTGTCTCCTATCTACTATAGGTAAATCGTATGATTTAGGAGGAACCAGATGGCTAACACACTAAGATGTCTTCATGTGATATTCTCCACAACCCTTATCTTGGATCTCAACCATAGGAGTGGATGGTAATGATGGTGGAGTGTATGGATCGACATAGTGAGATGAATTGGATGATGAAGCTTCTTGGTTTACAGGTACCTGGCGTTGGGGTATCTCTCGTAAATTAGTACAATATTGGAAAGGATTTGGGTCACCATCTATTGTAATCTTTGTGCCATTGTAGGGGAATTTTAGACATTGATGATATGTGGAAGGGACGGCCTTCATGGCATGAATCCATGGTTTTCCTAGCAAAAGGTTGTATGGGAGGACGAGATCCAAAACTTGGAAATTTGTCTCTATAACTACAGAACCAATTCTAATGGGGAGTGTTACCACTCCCTTTGATTTTCGTTCTTCATCATCATAAGCCTTAATGACAATGATTTTGGTGGTGTCCACACACACCTTTGAGAAGCCTAATGCCTTAACCAATTTTAAAGTGCAAATATTTAACCTTGCTCCTTGGGTATGTGTAGGATCATCATGGAAAAAACAGGCCCTTAAGTGGCAAAAAAATCAAAAAAATTAGAGTTAGGAAACTTGACGTAAAAAATAAGTTATCTATATTATTTCAAAAATAAGTAAGAATAGAATCTGTAGCAAATTGAATGTAGTTTCTAAACTACTAGGTTTGTTTAAACAAAAAAAAAATCTATTTGGTGAAAATTTGAAATTTCAATGCAGTGGTACTTAAATTTCAAGGAAAAAATAAGAAGTGGGTGTCTGTCTGACCACCTAACCACAATAAAATGATAATATTTTTTATAATATTTTAGATATAAGTAGAGATTCATGCCCTGATGTGATGCATATTTTTTGTAATTATTTTCCAAGTAAATAATTAATTATGAATTTTTTATTACAATTTTTTAAAAACATAAAACTTGTCCGACCAATCTTAACTTGGTCAAAACTTCATGAAATTCAAATTTCATTTTTAATCCTATAATATGCAAAGCATAGAATGTGATGCATGTTTTGGATTCAAAAAATGTGATACCATTTGAAACCTATAGATGTTTTTCAATTAGCCTATCAATCAGGACTTTAGTCGTAATTTGAATAGAAAATGAGTAATAATTACTTATTAAATTCAAAGTAAAGCATAATTTATATCGATGGAAAGCTGAGAATCTCCTTTAAAAACCCTTTTCATTTCATCAATTTTGGGTAAAAAAATAGTCATTAGCCACATACCCATCATATTGCCACTTTTTGGCCCATCATGATCCTACACATACCCCCTTCGTCTACCAAGACTCATCTAACTTTTGTTTTATGAACAAGGACTTCTAGGTGTAACAGGTCATTATGATTTGTCTTCTCAGTTGCATAGTCTTGTTTGGAGAAGGTAGTGTGATGTTTGTTGGTTAAATAGCCTACCATCTCTTTGAAATGATTGACATCAATGTCATTGGGGACAGCCATTATCTATAAAAGCATTGTCTAGAATGGATCGGTGATCGAGGGAATTATGCAACAGTTCAAAGATTGAGATTTGGGTTGGGGTCTTCTCCAACTGGTCAAGTAAGTTGTATTGTAGCTTGGAATTTTCTGATGTCTGGTGTGATGGAGGGCCTTGGATGGTGATTTTGGTTCGGCAAGTGTTGACAACACACTCAAGAGTTTTATTTATGGTGATCATGTTGACATGCTCATCGGCAACTCGAATGTGATTTATGATTGGGCCACTATAATCATGCTTGACACTAGTGTAGTTGGATGCAGTATTGGTCTTGTTACCCAAATTGGGGGCATTTCCTTTCCCATGGTCATGTAGTGGATTAGAAAAGACCTTGTGATTAGTGTTTGAAGATGTTTTATGTCCACCGACTTCAATATTTTGTTCTCGACAAAGTCTTGTATGATCTTTTTTAGTTGTCAAAAATTTTGTAGGCTATGTCCCTTGGTTCTATGGAAATCACAACAGGCATTATCATCCCACCAAAATGGTTTGAATTTCCCTAGATCATATTGTCTTGGCTCTTGAAGTTGTATGAGATTGTGTTGCAACAGTTGTTTGAAGACGGATTCAATGGGTTCCCCTAAGGGAGTGAACTCACATCTTGGAAACCTCCTTTGTTGTTATGGTCGATGGGTGTTTTGAGTAGTTTTGGGGGTTTTATTGATAGTGTTGAGCATGTTGGTAGAGGGGTTTTGTCCTCTAAGTGTAATGACCGGTCCTACTTGTAGGGTTTTAGCATCAATGACCCCATCATTGGTAACGTTTTTGTTCTGAGACCAAAATTTATTTTTGTCATTGAGGGTGTTCTACACAAGGGTATTTCTATTGGGTGTCTTGAGTTCCCCTTTGTCAATGAGACCTTTCTCTAGTATGAGGCCCTTTTCCAATAGTTCTACAAAGGATGTGCAACAATGTACTCTCAAGTCACTTCTCAATTTTGAGTTGAGCTTTTCTTGGAATATAGTGACCTTTTGTTTCTCAGGTATCTCTACAGGACATTGACTGGCTATACTTCTCCATCTCTAGAAGAAGGTGATAAAAGTTTCTCCTTTGTCTTGTGTAGTGTGATACAAGGTTTCTATGTTGATCTTGTTGTTGATGTTAAAGGAGAAGTGTTCAATGAATTTTTTGGCTAGTTCACCCCATGATTTTATGCCATATTGGAGACTCAAAAACCATTCCAGTGCAATTCCAATAAGACTTCTCGAAAAGAGTCTCATAAGATAGGTGGGGTCGTATGTAACATCTATGCACATCGTGGAAAATTCCCTTATGTGTTCAATTGGATTACGCTTTACATTGTACTTGGGCAAGTTAGGTATAACATACCCATGTGGGAAAGGTGTCATGTATAATTATTTGTTGAAGGGAAATGGGCATAAATCCTTTGCTGAGAAATTTCTCTTGTTAGACACTACCATGTTATCCACTTGTGTTTGCAAGGAATGCATTTGTGTCTATAGGACGTCAACTTGTGTTAATGATGTGTTAGTTGGATTGTTTGGGTCTATGTACGTGTTTTGGAATCCAACGTTTTGTGATGGATTTTGGTTAAGAGTCAGTATGTAAAGTGGATTTTGATTTGGAATGTTAGTGAATGGGTTTTGATCCAGAATCTGTGTGAATGGATTTTGATTTGGGATTTGGATTTTGATTCAAAATCTATGAGAAGGGTTTTTTATTTGGAATTTGTGAAGTGATAGGTCAACTTCCATATTGAAAGGAGGGTATTTTCCTATCTGTGAGACCCCAATTTGTGGTGTAGTACTAGCGACATTGACACTTGGTATAGTTGTTTGTGGAATAGTGCTAGTGACATCGACACTTGGTATAGGGGCTAATGTTTTAGGTCTTTTTTTCCCAACAAGAGGACCAAAGGGATTGGACAATGATGCCCCTATGGTAAAATTTAGACCCTCTGTCAAGCTAGAGGTACCAAATGGATATGTGTGTATTGTTGAGGCACTCTGTGTAGGTCCTCCGGATGGTATAATGGTAGTCACTTGAGGTATAGTAGCACTAGTAGTTTTCGTATGTTTGTTCCTTGAGTAGATGTAGTTTGTAAGGTACAAATATTGAACCCAGGAGGTAACTTAGCACCTTCTTCTAGCAACTTAGCAAAGTATCATTGAGGATCATTTGCTAGATAATCATCTACATAAAGGAGGCAAACACAGGGTCCTGTGTAGCAACATCTATGTCTTCCACTATAATGCACCCTTGTGCATCTCTACTAACAAATTTGTCTAACAAAGTCTTGTGAGGTCTTGATGAAGATATCCCTAAAAAGGGGTTTGAGAATGGATTGATGAAGTCATTTGGATCAGCCATATTTTCTCTTTCTTTCCTTTTAGATCTTGTTTCAACCATGTAAGGTAAGCTAAAAGTGCAAGTGATGCAAAAACTAAGT
Organism: Sequoia sempervirens; assembly: GCA_007258455.2. Classification (NCBI taxonomy): domain Eukaryota; kingdom Viridiplantae; phylum Streptophyta; class Pinopsida; order Cupressales; family Cupressaceae; genus Sequoia; species Sequoia sempervirens. The sequence continues at coordinate 563 of VDFB02288807.1, read as the reverse complement.
CTATAGATGGTATGAATCTAGTCTATGTTTTTGGGATTTTCTGAATATAAGGAATGAATGCAGCTATTTTTTTGGTATTTTCTTGCAAATAAGATATGTCTAAAATGATGCTATACTAGGATGCCGGTATCTAAATATGTAAAAGGCTACGTGATCAATTTTGAAAGATTCTAAAAGAGGTTACCTACCACCTAAAGTTTAACCTAGGTTTCAATTTAGTTTTGACAAGGAACCTTCGTAGGACTAGGACCAAAAGATAAGGTGAGCTCCCAAACTAGACTGGCGAGCTAGAAGGACTCACGTGTAGGACAAAAAGATATGATGACAAGGTTCAATGAAAATGTTTGTTGAAGCAAGGGTTTATCCAAAGCCTAGAAAGTTCCTATCTTAAGATTTGCAAAATGATGATTCTTCTAAAGGTGATAAAGACTCCTAAGATGAAAGTAAAATCTACAACTAGGATTCCTATTGCTATGACCGAATTATATCTAAGGGATGCAATCATGCAAAGTATGAGAAAACTTTGTGGATTCTGTCCAAGGATCAGTGTAAAAGGATAAGTC
>VDFB02288806.1:0-122940 GCA_007258455.2 Sequoia sempervirens | reverse complement strand
TAATTGCTATGAAGTGGGCAAGATTTCTGACAAGGAAGAGTTGAAAGAAAGAAAGATAAAGTCCATTCTTAATAAATTGACACCTCAAAATTTTGAGAAACTCTTTTTGCAGGTCAAAGAAGTGAATATTGATTCTGCAGTTTGCCTTACAGGTGTAGTATCTCAAATATTTGACGAAGTATTGATGAAACCAACATTTTGTGAAATGTATGCAAAATTTTGTGTTCAGCTTGCTGCTGGATTGCCCGAGTTTTATGAAGATAATGAAAGGGTTATGTTTAGGCGAGTTCTTTTGAATAAGTGTCAGGAGGAATTTGAAAGGGATGAAAGAGAACAGGCTGAAGCTGAGATGGCTGAAGATGGTGAAATAAATCTTTCAAAAGAAGAGCGGGAGGAAAAAAGGGCTGCACAAAGAAGGCGGATGCTAGGAAATATATGTTTTATTGGTGATCTCTATAAGGAAAGTATGTTGACTGAAAGAATAATGCACGAATGCATCAAAAAATTACTTGGTGAATATCAGAAGCCAGATGAGGAAAATGTTGAATCTCTATGTAAGTTGATGAGTACAATTGGGCATATGATTGACCATCCAAAAGCAAAAGAGCATGTTGATGCTTACTTTGAGAGAATAACAAAAATGGCAAATAACCAAGCACTGCCTACACAACTGAGGTTTATGTTGAAGGATGTGATTGATCTGAGAAGGAATGGATGGCAACAAAGGAGAAAAGTTGATGGACCAAAGAAAATTGAGGAAGTCCACAGGGATGCTGCTCAGGAACGACAACAAGCACTGGGAGGTCAATTAACTCGAGCTCCAAGCATGGGACATTCTAGACGAAGAATATCTACACCACCTGATCATGGTTCACGAGGCCCTCAGATGCCTTTTATGCCAGGTACACCAATGGGTTCAGGTGCACATATGAGTGGGATGAGAGGCACACAGGTACAGTCTGGAATGCGTGGCTTTATTGCACAAGATGCCCGAATTACAGACAGGATGACTAGTGATAGGGCATTGCCTTTGCCTTTACAATATAGACCCTCTGATGATGGCCAGCTAACTCTTGGTCGTCAAGGAGGCCTTGGCAGGGGAATAACAGGCAGGGGACAGCCTCTGCAATCTAATAGAAGTTCCCTAGTAGATGGTCCACTAATGGCATCAGGGAGTAATAGGCGAGGAAGCCTGGCTTCAATGCAAGGTTATAATCCTAATGCAGGAGCTGATCGGATATCATATGGTACAAGAGATGATAATTCATTTAGGACTTATGTTGGAGAAAAGTCATCGTTTCCAAGGGCAGGTATCTCAGAAAGAAATGCTTTGAGTAATGAAAGAAGAGATTATAGGGGTTCATATTCTTCTTTTGACAGAGGTGGGAGGGCTGCAAGTCTGGAATACCAACAAGAATACTCTCATGGAAGGGAATTCAGTGAAGAATAACTTAAAAACAAATCTGATATGGCAATAAAGGAATATTACAGGTTGGTCGTATGAAAGTTCATGTACAGTTTATTGTGTTTTCTATAGATGTTAACATGCTCTCTGACATTTTTTGATTTCTTTATGGGTATTGTGCAGTGTTAGAGACCTGAAGCAGGCAACTTTGTGTGTGTCTGATCTTAAATCGCCATGGTATCATCCAACTTTAGTGTCACTTTGGATAATGGATTCTTTTGATAGGAAAGATGTGGAAAGGGATCTCCTCGGGAATCTGTTGATATATCTATGCAAAACTGAGCCATCTTTGCTAAGTCAAGAGCAACTCATCAAAGGGTGGGTGTGACATTTCAATATGTTTGTAGATTGTATAACTTTGAGTTGTAGACTGTATATCTTTGAGTTTGAATTTACTAATTGCAATACCCCAAGTTACATGTTATTATGACTGACACCACATTGGTTTTGTAGCTTGGAGAAGGTAATAGCATCATTGGAGGATTCTGTTGTTGATGCACCAAAGGCCCCTGAGTTCCTTGGTAAGATTCTTGGAAAGTTGGTTGGTGCAAACTTATTGTCTATTCGTGATATAGCAGTGCCACTTGAGGAGGGAGGACTAGAACCAGGGAGTCTATTAGAAATGGGTCTTGCAGTAGATGTGCTTGCTACTATTTTTGATGTTCTGAAGAGAGAGAAGGGGGAAAATGTATTGTTGGATTTATACAGGTCATCAGGATTACATCTAGAAATATTCGTTCCTCCTGGTGAAAAGCCTGGCAAATTTGAGTCACTTCTCGAGAAGAAAAATATTCAATGTTTGTCTACGGTCATCATCAATAGACATCTGTAATTACGAAAAATTTCAAGATGACCTAATTACAATTTTACCTTTTCAATCTTTTATTGTTTATCTGCCCCTATGAAGTTTGGTAGGTGGATTGTTGGGCATTGTTATCTTATTCTGACTAATTGTGCATAGAATCTACCTTTTCTGTTCTGAATATTGTTGGCTTACTCTCATTAATTTTGATGGAATACAACATTCTCCATCTCCACCTAAGGCATTGTACTACGGCATTATCCTACTGAAATTTATGAGCTAGGCAGCAGTTTATGAAAAGTAGGATGTTACACAGATTGTTGACCCTGTACCATGTCAAGTTTGCTTTGTCTGTTTTCTTGGCATTTTAAGAGATTCGTACCACCTGTTTATGTACCTAACAAACAGTTCTTATGTATTTGGTTTTGGCCCTCTGGGTTTTCTGTCATGTGAACTTAGGACTTGAGCTTACTACTGAACGTCAACAATGACCTGCACAATTATGGCTAAATCAACGCACCATATTGTAAATTAACTCCTTTGGACGACATCTTCTTGTGTTGTATTTACTTCATTAATATTTTATCTGGCTCTTTTCTAATGGAGGATAAAAGATGTCTCAAACATGTAATGTACAGAACATCTGGATTGCATTTTTATAACTACAAATATTTCTGTGGGCATGTAACCTCAACAGTGTTAGAACATTAATGATAAATTGTAAATTTGTGATATGTTCTCCTCATGTTTAAGAAGTAAATAGGTTGACGATTGTCGAGACTGCTATAATGTATACGTAGTCCTGATAAATGAAACATAATCTGTCTGTTTCATATGTTTAGCCTAGAATTCAAACAGTTCAGTTGCTCTATTAATCCCGACAAAGTGTAGATTGTGCGTTCTCCTCGACCTATGAAAGTAAATTTGTCTATGTATTTTGCTATCCTATACTAAATCTTGTTCATACATTGCACTAAATTGAATGGTGGCTCATAATAATATGCAGGCTGTGCCTATATTCGATGTTTCTTGAACATGGTGCAATACCTTTAATGTAAACTCTTATTTTATAAAAGTTCTGAAGATTAGACAGTTTATCTGCTTCTGGTGATTGTAAGTCTCGATCTGAACAGCCTTTGTATGTTTAAAGTGTATCAGGGGTGAGATTTGAATAAATAATATATGCAGTATTGAGGATGGGCCCTTTCCATTCTGAAACCTCGAACCCATTTATTTTATTGCAGGACTGAGTACAAGCAACATTGGCTTTATATTCGTATACTAGAAATCATAGTAGTGTTGATTTATTGATTAATATAGCTGAATCTGAACAACCTTAACATGTTTGGATTGTATCATTGGTGATAATTGAATAAATAACTATATACCGGATTTGAATGGAGTCCTTTTCTGCTAGCAGCAACTTAAAACCTTCGGGTCCCATCAAGCTATGGAGGATTAAATTTGATACGGCTTTGAGCTTTATTCTCATACCATGGAGATTAAATAGTTGATATTATATGAAGTCTGAATCTGATCTCTTGGGAAGTCTTGAGGTGTGATGCAAAATTATTAAATATTTTGAGTATATTACCATATCGTTCGCAAGGGGGAACTAAAACCATTTGCGACATTAAAAGAGGATTTTTTCATCGCAACACAGTTTAAAAACACTTTAACCCATAGAAGGGTTGCATGGTTTTGAAGACAGTGATATCACCGAAAATTGTTGTATTGCTTGGCGCTAACATCTTTAGTGTGAGGAATTCTCAACAATTGGTCATGGTAACTGAAAACATCATGTACTGGTTTTGCATCGACCCACCCATGAGATGTTTTATTAAAATCCCATGATCTTGATAAACAACGGATGCGGTGTTGGCTTGTGTTTGGTACACCTTGTCTTTGGAATCATAACTGGGATGGATTAGACTAAATGTGAAAACAACTAATTTTTAAAAAGCTATTTATTAAAGCACCTGGCTAGTGTACTCGATAACTTCAACGGTGTTGAATCAGATCTTTAAAGCGAAGGGAATTCTCATAATTAGCTGTGTTAACTGAAACATCAAGTGCCAGTTTTGCATGGTCATCACTCACGCGCATGAGATGTTTCATTGAGTCTGACGTTGTTGAATCAAAATTTGGTTTCATTGCCATTTTTTGTGGACAAACAAACACACGGCACGTTGCCTTATGTTTGTTGGTACACCTCGTCTTTGAAATCAAAGATACTAATTAATTAGACTGATTAAATGTGAAAGTACGGATTTGATTTTAAGGGTTGAAAACCGCTAAGAGCATCCTGTGAGTGAAGCTTGGTTCAGCCTTCGTGGAGTTTCTTTAGCCGTTTGGGTTTATTGTCTCTTTCTTTTAGGTATTGTTTACCTGTGAGAAGCTTGAATTGAAGGTATGTCACAAGGCAAGGACTCCATCTCCCTTGATGTTATTTTAGCTTTAGCGCTTGTCAATTTTGATCATGCCACTAAATTATAGGAAATTTTTACTCTTTTTTCTCTCTTGCGTTTTGTAGAGGCCAATCAGGTGGATACTATTCTTTATGGAAATTTTATAAGAGAACTAACTCATTGGAGGCTCTGCCATTTTCCAACCATTTAATTTGCATTAGGGGAGAGGGGTAGTGCGGGATAATTTTGTGAGCATGTAGCAATTGATATCGTAGGACCTAATGTTTTTTTTAAATGCGGATTGTTCTCTTATCTATCTATAATTAAGATTTGGAGGTGTGATTCATCATGCAACTTGCCACATCAACATCTATTGAGAAGTGTCCAAATTTGACTTTTAAAATATTTGACCCATTTAATTTGTATTAGGGGAGAGGGGCCAATAATTGAACAAAAAAAATACCATTTGTTGCTTGTAGAATATCATATTTTAATTTAAAATAAAACTTATATGCAACTTAAATGGGCCAAATACCTATTTGGTAACAAAAAAAATACCATTTGTTGCTTGTAGAATATCATATTTTAATTTAAAGTAAAACTTATATGCAACTTAAATGGGCCAAATACCTATTTGGTAACCATAAATCTTTGTTATCTCCAATTTCTATATTCAACACAAATGGATCGATAGTTGAACACAAACAAACCATTTGTTGTTATAAAAACAACACATAATTATTTAAAATATAAATTCTATCAAACAAAATGGATCAATAGTTGAACACAAACTTTTTGAAAATCTTCCACATTTAATGGGAAAATACATGGTATTTGTTGTGCTCACCTTTTATATTTGTTGTAGGACAAATTATTAATATGAAATACTCCAATGTATTGCTACCCCAAAAGTTGTACACATAAGAACAATATTTTTTCACTATAATAATAATACTTGTTTAAATGAGTCTTATTTTAAAATGGGCATTTATTTTATAAATGACACTTATAGCGAAGAGCTATGATATTTTATTTGAAACACAAATTATTTATTTCACTTCTTAATGAAAGTATTTATGTTTTTTGATATAGCATTCATAGGTTCTCATGTGTTCATGTATGGGTCCATTTTGACCAACATTTGGTTATTTTTCTATTTACATGTGGACTATTTATTTACTATATATAGTATAAATATGTGGTAAGACTGAGTATTATAAGCACAAGTCCTATAACAACAATTGAACCTTGCACAACTACTGGCCCCTCTCCTAGCCATTGATGGAGTTAGGTTTTAATAGACAAATTACATGTACATCTAAGGAAGATATTTCCCCCCTTTTTTAAGAGGATCCAATCCAAATGAATGTCTTGTAGTGCATGAAAGTATTGGTATCATTGGAATTTGGATCCTCTAGGTATATAAAATTTTGGGTGAGGTTTGATTGAGCGTGTTATATGATTTTTGGTGAATTTAATGCCTAGATGCAATGGTAGAGATGCAAATATATGCTCTTTCAATGGAGATAGTATCTTTGGGCCACTTTTGTAGTGTGTCCTTTGGTCTATGTAATCTCTAGTATCAAATATGGTAGTTCATGTTTGAAGTTGTGGTTCATTTTTTTTAAAAGGGAGAAGGTTTTTACAAGCAATTATCCTTCATGTTTATGAAACTCTTATACTTAAATAGGTTTTTTTTAAAATGTGAAGGGAAAGTTTCACTTGCTTCTTGTTATTTTTATTAGCCTTCTATTGTAGATGTAAAAGCTTTTCATTAATAGCACAAAGATCCTTTTTTCATCTATGGATAATTATATAATGTTTTGTCTTGTGAATTTTCTATTTTTAGAATTGCTTTTAAGAGAAATTGCAACTAGAGTGGTGGGATTTCATATGTAGCTCTATTTTTTTGTTCTTTGTTGATTCATTTCTAGCTTTTAGCCTTAGACTTACAAATATGTTTGCACTCTTCTTTAAGTCTTGATTCTGTCACCAATAGATTAAGGCAACAATCCTCTTTTGATAATTGACCACACTTACATAATAAATACATTCTTAGTTCTTTGTAAATTATTGTAAGTTCTACTAGTTTGCATAAGCTCGTTAATGCTTATTTCTACCATAGATCTTGTGAGCTTTCACTTGTTAGCTATTTATAGAGAGATGCATATGTAGGTTTTCCGTAGGTTATACATGAAGTAAGAAACTATTAATGTTATATAATCTAAGGATATAAACTTGGTTTTGCTTCTTTAGTTGCAATATAACCTAATAGTGACATGCTATTTAGAGATCTATGAGCTAAAAGATCAATATGATAGTGTAAGGGGTACTTATGGCAAATCTTTAGGGAATCTTTATACACAAGGTATATCTATGCATTATGATTGTATTATTTTGTTTCTCTTTAATTGTCTTGCAAAGATATTTAGGAATACCCTCTTTTTCCAAAAAATCCAAATTTGTAGATAGGTTCTCCACTCTTGTTAATTGGCCCAAATCACTTGTAGTTTGATCATGAGCCTCACCTAGTAATTGACCTTGTTTTCCAAGTTTACATTTTGAGGTGTGCTCTTTAGAATTGAAAGGTATAATTTGGATCATTAGCACATATTAACTTTCCTAATATTTCTTTCATGTGGCAATCTTATAAACATAAACCTATGGCCAAACCAACTTCTAAGCTTGTGAGTGGATCAACTTTGACAAGGAATGATGAATGTTGGACCATGTTGGAAAATCATAAAAAAATGGCCATTAGAATGGAACCAAAGCTACCAACTCTTGTTGATGGCGAAGGCTCCACCATTCTTGCCAAAGGAAAATCTACAAGCAAGTTGTAGGTTCAAACCTTGGTCTCACTATTAAACCTTTGGAAAAGGCCAAGGACATTGTTGTGCCTTAATAGTAGACCACAATAAAAATGCTCTCTTCTTGCAACTACTGTTATTTCTTCTCAAGAGGAGAATTTGATCACATTTCCATCCTCATATAAGGCTTCTTCTAGGTACTCCTACAACCCATGTTGTGATATGGACGAAGGATAATATATTTAGGAAAAGTGTCATCCTTTGTAAGTTAATGATTTTATGACAATATTTTTTTCATAACTATGATGCTTGCAAGGGTAGGACTCTAGGACATACCAGACCATCGTGATCAGTGATTTATCTCATATAATTTACAAGATTCGATAAACCCTCCTCATAAGTACGTGGTTCATGATATAAAAAAGATTAGTAAACATTGACATTCTTTATTTGTAAGAGATCAAGATTGTTGATTCTATGCTTTTTGTTTCCTATCATATTATTTGACCAACCTTCGTTTAACTATTAATCATGAGCTAGGGTGTACATCTATTCCTACAAAATGGTAGCCACATTTCATTTCTCATGGATGTGACCCATCTAATTAGGCATCATAGGTTCTCTTTGATATAAAAAATTACTTTTTTTGGACTAGGTTGTCACCTTTGGTGGTAGTTTGTTGCCATATTGCCAGTCAAGAGTTGGTTTTTGTGTGGTGATATTAATAGGATTGAGGTGGTCTTTGATAAGTCAGGTCACCTTCCCATGTGTTAGATAGTTGACAAAAGAGACACATGGTTCAACATATGTAATAAAGTAGTTTTTTATGATCTTGATATTTTCCACCAAAATGATGTGTTGGTTTGGTTCATTTGGTCCAATTTGGAAATGGATAAAATTATGTTAATAAGAGACTTGATAGGGCCATGTTGTTAGCTCAACCTTTATTTACCTTTGTAAAGTGTATTTCTCTTCTAGTGGTAGATCTCTAACATATATTGTACTTTTGATCATTTTTTGTTCTAATTTTGTATGAAGTGAACTTTCAAGAAATCTTTGGTAGAAAAAAAGTAGATTTTTCTCTACACTTCATTTCTCTATCACCAACCCATGCTTGCTCACATCCAATGTATTTGGAACCTATTGCTATATCCTAAACATGGATTAGGTGAATTGACTAGTGAAATGATGTTATCAAACACAAGTGTTTTTTGTGCACATACAATTGTAAACTAGCTTGTATTTGTTGTTTCTCTTATGTTTCTATACCCATTAATCTTAGTTGTGTCATTGTCCATTTGGAAGCACAACCTTTTTCCCAGAAATTTTAGTTGTAGGCTACAAAATTGTACCACTTGAAATAATTTGTTGAAGATTATTTGGCTGATAGAGCCCAAACCAACACTAGGTTTCATTAGATGAAGGTTGGTTATATGATGTCTAAGGAGTTCTTTCAATTCTTGAGGGTGAAACACTCCTCTAATAAATTAAAATCCATTCACGAGGCCAACACCCTTTTAACGAAATTGCCTCTTGTCATCTAAGATTCTTTTCATCATTACAAGTAGGCTTTAGGTTCAAGATCCCTCCTTGCATAAGAGCTTGCTTGAAACAATATGTTGATGTGGTTCCCTTTGAACTCTCTGCTTCACAATGGGTGATTTGTGATCAATCACTTTCATTGCAATATTTTTATGAGGTAGTGTTAAGTATAAAAATTTACAAAGCTCAAGGTTGTGATGGTTTCCCTTGTGAGTTCCATAAAACTATTTAGGATACTGTTGGTGAGGATTTATATTATTTATCTTGAAGCATTACCAAAAATAATTATTAGGGCCTATTATTAAAAAAAAAATCAAGTTCATACCTAGATCTAATGATCCTAAGCTAGTTTACAACTATAGACCCATCACCCTTCTCATTGTCTTCTATGAGATCATTGTTGAAACCCTAGCATTAAGCATTCATAATTTCTCCCTCTAGTGGTTTGTCTTGAGAAAATTAGTTTCATTAAGTGCATGTATATCATGGGATTATTTATTTAGTCAACATGCTAGCTTCATTAAAATTGATTTTGAAAAATCCTTTAACAAGATTGAATAGTATTTAATTCTTTCCATGCACTATACTCTTGATTTTGATGCTTGCTTTCTTTAGTATAGTGGTGGAGGCTATGGCCAAATGGTTAGGGATTCTTAATATTACTCAAAAAATTATTACAAACATGCAAGATTAATATTTATAGTGTCTTAATTCACAATTACACACAAAGATAGAACATACTCTATATACTTGCAGACTTAGACCCAAACTTTCTAAAGATTCTATGACTAAACAAAACCTAATGCCTACAATGCTTCTGCATAGGTTTATTTATAATAGAGAAATGACCAAAATAGAAGGTAAAAAGGAATATGACTTAGGTTATTGGGTAAATCGATTAACCAAAAGGAGGTTTATCGATCATAAAGAACTATCATTGATAGTCCTTTACAAATGGAATCCCACTACCTTCTACCAGGATGATACATATTATTCAACTTCCACTTGAACTTGATGCAAGAGATGGAATCAGAGGTGTCAATTCACCATGATCAAATACTTGCTTTCACTCAAGTGGTCTCCATCTGGCATGTATTTGGAACTTAGGATGGATGTTCCAATATTGATGATTATTATCATATCCCAATTGAGGAGAAAATAAATGTATTCCCACTTTAATCTTAATTTGACAATAATCCTTGAACAATATCTTGACTTAATAAATAATCAGGATTAGCATGTTTTGGACCAATATATTTGAAGAAATATCGAATATGAGGAGTGATATAAGGAGAACATGAAATCAACCATGTGAAGAATGGTATTCTAATGAGATACAACAAAAAATAATAAGGATGACCTCCATTAAGCTTTAATGTAGTGAACTAACCATATCCTTCGTTCGTTATATCAAGAGTAGAAATACAACCTAAGTGTACTAGTGTTTCTACCACTGAAGTAGCATAATCCCAGTCTTTAAGGTTGACTCCTTTCATCAAAATTATTCTTTGGGTAAATTGTTTAAGGTTATAAAATAGAATTCAAAATTATTTTCCATTATAAACCTTGGGTAACTGGATGAGGCAGTAGGATTTTGCATAAACACATTAGGAGGTTGTCTACTCAAATAATCTACAAGAATATTTTCTTTTCCTGAGATATTTTGTGCTTCATAATTGAATTGGTTAAGATACTCTTGCCATCTTAGATATTTTCCTCCACCATATTTTCTTCCATGATCCTTTTCATTAAAATTCAAGAATCTGCTACAATATGTCCTAATGATAAAATGTTTTAGATGCATTGATTTTAATACAAATTTCTTCATATTTTTAATAACTCTATAAATTTCTTTATCAAATCAAATCCATTTTATAACATTTTTAGGGAAAAATCCACTAGCATATTCAGCTATTAGTTCCTTTCCTTCCTTGAAAAAGCATGTGTCCTCTCCATGCATAATTTGAAGCATATTTATACAAAACTCTTATTAGTTATTCAAACATGTAAAAGATGAAGAGATTGTACCTTTTGTTGGATATTTTTTACAGTAGTAGTATGGACTTCAAACCATTGAGGTTTTTTCTTGGTGAGTAGCTATTGTAATGTTTCTCAATCAAAGTCAACACCTAGATAAAAAATATTTACATAATTTAATATACCTAAGAATACTTGCAGCTCCTTAGTATTTAAAGGAGGTTGGAATTCAAAAATATTTTCCTTAATATGAGGTTGGACCTCAAGTTCCCTAGCATTAACTATTGGAAACACAAGGGCAGACAACTGAGAGGGGGGGTGAATCAGTTTTCATAGAAATTTAAACTTATTAAACTTATTAACCTTATTCTCAGATCTAATAAATAAACATGAAAGCATAAACCATCACCACATCATAAACACACATAACACCAATATTTTTTATGTGGAAATCCTGTTAGAGGAAAAACCATGGTGGAGGTTAGTCCACAAAATTATACCCTGTTAAAAGTATAAAGGAGTAAATGGGGAATGCACATGCATTCAAGCACATTTCCTCGAGTTCATTGCTCAATTACAACAAGGATTACTTCCCAAAGGAAGACACACTGTCTTACAAAAAAATTCAGATTACATCTGCAAGATTTTGAACTGAGAAAATAGCATCTGCTAATGCCTGATTACAGTTCCAATTAAGCACATGAACACTTCTTCACACCCTGATCACTCTTCTTCACACTCTACTTCTGTCTTTGAATGATTAGGACATTATTTTCACATCTCATACCTTCAAATAGAATAAAAAATCACTCATATATATCCGCAACAAGGAATTACATCAACTCCATGTTGACTTCAAAAAAATAATAAAATGTGTACAAACTGTCAGCCCAAATCAATAAACAATTATTAATATGAATCAACCAATGTTTGCCACAACATAGTGAGGACCCAAAACAACATCCTTGAACATGAAACACCTTGAACAATTATTCCTCGAAGATCCACAACACACTACAATCACCCTGTCAACCATGAACATGAAAAACATGAACACACAAGAGAAAATCATCAATTGTGATCACAACAGTCAATGCAAATGTGCAACACAGATAGAGCATGATCTAGAAACATCCACGAGCATCATGAATCATCACAGAAGCATCTGTAACAACTCAACTTACTAGAACCACATTATCTTCTTTCAGGAACACCAACTGAAGCAACAAAATAACTGTCAAAACACAAATACTCATAACTTGATCAAATTTTAATGCGGATCTCTAAAAATTAACGTGGATAAACTAAATATACTCAACAACAAACCCTTTAATCCACAACCTTTGGTCATCAACACACTGAGCTAGCCAACATATTGAACTTCACTGCACTATTGACAACCTGCAACTTATTTTATTACAATTTTCTCAATATCCTCGACATATACAACCTCTAATGACATTAATGCTAATAGTGTTGACATCAATTACAACCACATATCAACAACATCCAACAATCTCCCCCTTTGGCATTGATGGTAACACATGATGTGAAAAACACCATCAACGCAACTTTCTCTTAGCACTTTCTCCCCCTTAGGCTTTGACTCTTTTCTCGTCAACTCTTTCACATGACTCTTTTCCCAACAAGGTTTTTCACATGACTCTTCTCCCCTTTGAAATCAATGACAAAGATACATACCACAATATGACAAAGATAATGTGTATCTTTCTCCACACAAGCTCTGAACCACAATTTTAAACATTTGACTACTCTCCCTGAGTAGCAACCACCACAACATCAATCTGGATCAAGATATGACTATGAAATGCACAGACTGATGCAAATCAATGCATCTTATTTTTTATTAAAAGGGGTAATCACCCCTAGCTTCCCTCTGAGATACTCAAAAATATCCTTAGGAAAAGGCTTGGTAAAGATATATGCAATTTGCTCCTTAGTAGGAACATACTCCAATTTGACTTCCTTTTCACTCACCTTCTCTCTCAAAAAGTGAAACTTGATAGATATATGCTTGGTCTTTGAATACAACACCAGATTCTTAGAAATTTTAATTGCACTTGAATTATCATAGAATATAGCAATAGGTTCATCATATACTTCTCTAATATCTTTCAACATCTGCCTCATCCACAAAACTTGAGTACAATTTTTAGCAACAACAATGTATTTTTCCTCTGCAGTAGATAAGGAAATGGCATTCTGCTTCTTACTTAACCATAAAATTAGCTTTTTTCCCAAGAAAAATGCACCACCACTAGTACTCTTTCTATCATTCACATCTCCTTCCCAATCAGCATTAGTAAAAGCACTTAAAGTAAGGTCATCATCTTTAGGATACCATAGGCCAAAATCAATTGTTCCCTTCAAGTATCTGGAAATCCTCTTCACAGTTGTTATATGAGATTCCTTAGGATCAACTTAAAATCTTGCAACAATTCATACGACATTCATGATATCAGGTCTAGTTTGAGTCAAATAAAGCAATCCACCAATCATCGATCTGTATCTAGTCTGATTTTCCTTAGGCGGATCATCATCTTGTGTCAACTTACATTTGATCACCATAGGTGTACCAACTTGCTTTGAATATTCCATACCAAACTTCTTTAGCAATTCTTTCACTTACTTGGACTGAGATATAAAAATCCCTTTATCTAGCTGAGTAATTTGCAATCCCAAAAATAATTTCATCTCTCCAATCATAGACATTTCAAACTCACTCTGCATCTCATCCACAAACTTCATGCACAAACTATCATCTCCTCCAAAAATGATATCATCAACAAAGACTTCAAAAATCAAATTTTTATCATGACCAATTTTAAAATATAAATTACTATCTCCAGTACCTTTATTAAATCCAAGCTTCAATAAATACTTATCCAATTTGGCATACCATGCTCTTGGGGCTTGCTTGAGTCCATACAATGCTTTCTTCAACCGACAAATCATATCTCCCTAATCAGTCAATTGAAATCCATCAAGTTGCTGAACATACACTTTGTCTTCCAATTCACCATTCATAAATGCTGACTTGACATCCATTTGATAAACCTTGAAGTTTTTGTAAGCAACATAAGCAAGAAACAGTCTCACAACCTCAATCCTAGAAACAAGGGTAGAAGTTTCTTCAAATTCAATTCCTTCCATTTGAGAATATCCTTTACACACCAGTCTTGCTTTGTTTCTAACAACTTCACCTTGCTCATTTAGTTTGTTTTGAAAGACCCATTTAGTTCCAATTACATTTTTGTCCTTAGGTCTAGGAACAAGAATCCATGTATCATTATTCTCAATCTACAATAGCTCTTCTTTCATTGCTTCCACCCAATGTTCATCTTTGCATGCTTCATTGACACTATTAGGCTCAGTCTTTGAGATCAAACATTATTCTTCTGCAATCCTTCTCCTAGTTTGAACTCCTTTTTTCTTATCACCTATAATTTGATCTTCTAAATGATTTAGTCTTACATACCTTGGAGTCTTAGGATGTTCTTGAACTTCGGGCTCTTGTGATCTCACTTCTACACTTTCACTAGTTCCTTCCTCTTGATTTTCTTGATTCACTGAAATGATTTGAGCTTGATTTGAAGTCTGAACTTTCTTTCCTTTATCTAAACTATCATTCTGATTGTCTAAATTATATCCATAGGTTCTGGATGGTATAACTATGTCTTCATCAACCTTGACATTAGCACTTTCAACTATTTTCCTCAATCTCTTATTGTTGCACCGATATTCTTTGCTTTTAGTGGAATAACCAAGAAAGATTCCATCATCACTTCTAGCATCAAACTTTCCTATATCTTCATCTCTTTTGATAAAGAATTTACTTCCAAATATTTTAAAGTATCTAACAATAGGCTTATGACCATACCATAGCTCATAAGGAGTCTTACCGGTATCACCTTTGACTTGAATCCAATTGAGAGTGTAAACAACAGTACTCACAACTTCTCTCCAATAGATATGAGGAACATTTCCTTCCAACATTATAGTCCTAGAAGCTTCTTCAATTGTCTTGTTCTTCCTTTCCACAACTCCATTTTGTTGAGGGGTCCACGGTGCAGATAACTATCTCTTTATCCCATGCTCTTCACAAAAATAATTAAACTCACAAGAAGTGAATTCACCACCTCTATCTGATCTTAGACATTTAATCTTCAAACCAGTCTATGTCTCAACCATAGCCTTAAAAATCTTGAACTTCTCTAGAGCTTCAGATTTTTCCCTTAAGAAAGTAACCCACATCATTCTAGAATAATCATCAATGAGTAACATGAAATACCTGTAACCTTGTAAACTTCTGACTCGAGAAGGACCACACAAGTCAGTATGCACAAGCTCCAACACTTCATTTGAACAATGTTGTTTGCTTCGAAATGAAATTATAGTTTTATTCCCTAACTGACATTCTTTGCATATGGAATTAGTAGGTTTCATCAACTTAGGAAGATCTCTCACATCCTGAGTAGAACTGATTTTGATAATATTGTCAAAGTTAACATGATGCATTCTCCTATGCCACAACCAACTTTCATCAACTTGAGCAGTCAGACAACTTTTACTAGCAACATTCAGGTGAAAGACATTACCTTTTTTTTTAATCACATTTCCAAAACTTCCCAATATTCTACACTTTCCATTCTTGAATTGAAGATTGTATCCCTTGTCAACCATTTGTCCAACACTTAAGATATTATGCTTCAAACCTTCTACATATAGGACATCATTAGTATTATGCTTACCATCAAGAGAAATGGATCCTCTGCCACAAATTACACCATCTTTGTCATCACCAAATCTTACATCACCACCATCATACTTTTCCAAGCTCACAAATTTACTTTTATCACCTGTCATGTGATGAGAGCATCCACTATCAATCACCCATTCATCTTTTTCTTCAAATCTAGCTGCCAGAGCTTTGTGTAACTAGCAGATTCAGTAGTGGCTGGATCATTTTCCTTGATAGCAATAAATACCCATTCATCCTCACTTACATTCCCTTTATTAGATTCATCATCTGTCACACCTTCATTAGCAGCAAAATAACACTTTCTTTGAAATCTAGGCTTGTTGGATCTTGGCTTAGGAACTCTTTTCAAACACCTTGAGGAAAAATGACCTATCTTATTGCAAGAAAAAAAATTAATAGGAAATTTCCCTTTATACTTACCTTCTCCTCTGGCTTCTCTCTTGACAATAAGTGCTTCAAGCTCATCTAGTTTTCTCTCTTCTTCTTCAATATCTCTCATTTCCTCCTCATACTTGAATATCTTTCTAGAAGAACTTTCTCCCAAATAATATCTCTGCTTATCTTTTGCGGAGATAGTAGCTTTGAATGTAGATTCTATCTTAGGAAGAGCATCACCAAATTCACTTAACTCAAAAGCAATAAGCTTACAAATCAACATGTCTCTGGTTACATTTGTCATAGTCTAGATCTCCTCAATAACTATAGCTTTGGTTTTATATGCAATAGGAAAGGATCTAAGCAATTTAGCAACAATCTCTGATTCTTCCAATGTTTCACCAGCACATCTGATACTACACACAAGTTCATTCACTCTTTGCATAAAAGAAGTAATGCTCTCATCATCACCCATTCTCAACATTTCATATTTCCCTTTTAGACTTTGCAGCTTAGCAATCTTCACATGTGCATCACCTTCATACAAAGTTTCCAACTTTTTATAGATCTCATAAGCAGTCTTTAGATCCATTACATTTGTCATCTTAGAATTAGTCAGAGCACTCAACAATGCTTCCTTAGCCCTGATATTGTGCTCAACATCCTTAATCTTAGCAGTAGTAGAAGGACCATTCTGTGGGATGATATACCTATTCCTTGTAATGTTCCAGAAGGGTTCACCAATTAATCTCAAATGACACTCCATTCAAGTCTTCCACAGAGAATAATTAGTTCCATCAAATCTCAAACTATCCTTCTTATATGTCGCCATCTTGGATCACCTCAAGCTATTAAACTTCTTCCAAGGAACCTGCTCCAATACCAATTGTTGACAACACAAGGGTAGAAAACTGAGAGGGGAGGGGTGAATCAGTTGTCACAAAAATTTAAACTTATTAACCTTATTCTCAGATATGATAAATAAACATGAAATCATAAACCATCACCACATTAGAAACACACATAACACCAAGATTTTTTTACGTGGAAACCCTGTTAGGGGAAAAACCACGGTGGAGGTTAGTCCACAAAATTATACCCTGTTAAAAGTATAAAGGAATAAATGGGGAATACACATGCATTTAGGCACATTTCCTAGAGCTCACTGCTTAATTACAACAAGGATTACTACCCAAAGGAAGACACACTATCTTACAAAAACATTTGGATTACATCCACAAGATTTTGAACTGAGAAAATAGCATTTGCTAATGCCTGATTACAGTTCCGGTTAAGCACATGAACAGTTCTTCACACTTTGATCACTCTTCTTCATACTCTGCTTCTACCTTCAAATGATTAGGAAATTATTCACACATCTCATACCTTCAAATGGAATAAAAAATTGCTCATATATATCCGCAACTAGGAATTACCTCAACTCCATGTTGGCTTCAACAAAATAATAAAATGTGTACAAATTGTCAGCCCAAATCAATAAAAAATAATTAATACGAATCAACCAATGTCAACCATAACATAGTGAGGACCCAAAATAACATCCTCGAACATGAAACACCTCAAACAATTATTCCTCGAAGATCCACAAAATGTTACAATCACCTATCAGCCATGAACATGAAAAACATAAACACACAAAAGAAAATCATCAATCGTGAGCACAACGATCAATGCAAACATGCAACACAAATAGAGAACAATCTAGAAACATCCATGAGCATCATGAATCACCACAGAAGCATCTGCAACAACTCAACTTACTAGAATCACATTATCTTCTTTCAAGAACACCAATTGAAGCAAAAAAATAACTGTCAGAACACAAATACTCATAACTCGATCAAATCTTCATACAATTCTCTAAAACTTAACGTGGATAAACTAGATATACAAAAAACCATTTAATCCACAACCTCTGATCATCAACACACTAAGCTAGCCAACATACTGAACTTCACTGCACTACTGACAACCTGCAACTTATTTTATTACAATTTTCTCAATATCTTCGACATATACAACCTCTAATGACATTAATGCTACTAGTGTTGACATCAATGACAACCACATATCAACAACATCCAACATTAACAATCATTCCTATAAACTTACAAGAGTTTATGCACTATTCAATTTTAGAGAGGGACAAAATTATACCAGAATTTAGAGCTAACCTATAAAATGTTTCAATATGAGATTTGTGCTCATTAAAGTCTTTGCTAAAAATAAGAATACCATCAATATAAACACATAAAAAATCTTCACAACCATGGAATATCTTGTGCATTCTTTCTTGGGAATGTGTTGGTGCATTCATAAGGCTGAAAGGCATGATAGGCTATTCAAAATGACCAAATGGGCAACTGAAAGCAGTTTTATGTTGATCTTCCTCCTAGACACAAATTTGATAAAAACCTAACTTGCAATCAAATCAAGAAAATATTTTTGAGTTAGATTTTTTTTCCAATAAATATGACTTATCTGGTATTGGATAAGGGAATGGAAGAGTGATTGCATTTAGAGGCCTATAATTAATAACCATTCTTTTGTTTTTCCTTCTTTTCTCAACTTTTGTGCATACCATAAAAGCATAACAATTATAATCAAATTGATAGTGTTTTATATATTTCCCTTTATGATCTCATCAATAGCTTGGGCCATATCAATATAGTCATGAGTTGGTATCAAAATTATTTTCCCACATTTGATCTTTCCACCATGTAATCTAGTCTCCATTTTTGACATTTCTTTTTTCCAAAACTTTTGGGGATCATTTGAACATACTACTTGAATCAGTGTCGCCTTAAGTTCAGGAAGAGGTTTAACAATTTGGATTCTATTTATAGTTGGATATTGTAAGGAAGATAAGGTAGCATAACAAATTACTACACTAATCTTGAGAGGAGGATAATGCAAAACTTTACAGATCTTTTCAATAGTTCCAAAAACTTAAACAAAAATAAACATAAATATCACGCATACCACAACACAATGATTTACGTGGGGAAAACCCTTTTGGGAGAAAAACCCCACACTCCAAAATACACCCAATATATTATTCAAAAATCATGAAGATTACAATATACTTGTAGAGAAAGCTTCTCACAAGAATATCACTAACGAGAGATTCAGAGGAAACACAATCGCTATCAAACTCTTAGAATACATCGCAATATACAACCATAATACAACACCCTCATAAAATAGGGTTGCCTTCTAGGGCAAGTCAGGCCAAAAAGATATATATTGTTAGATTAAGATCTAATGATGAACAATCCATATTTACAATAATAAAATATAAATAGAAATTGGCTTTCGGGCCCCCAAACCCCTTGAAGCCTAATGTAATTGAAAGGTTGAGATACATTTTCCCAACATATATTTCTCAAAAGAATATATTAACCTAGGAGTACTAATTTTTTTCGCCATTCAAGGTGAACATTATACTCTTCTTTGTACATCCATAAGGTCTATATCTATCTATAAAGTTTCCTCCCAGAATTACATCTACAGGCATTTGTTCCATGACAAAGAAGTTACATTTTGAATATCTTTCCTTCTAGTTCTATAAGTTGTTGATGACTATATTTATCACTTATGAATTTTTTTTTGGTAAGAGACACTGCACAAGTCATCTAGTGTTGTCATTGATGGAAACCCTAGTCAGTATTCCTATCCGCACTTCAGTATTTGCCTATACCGAAAGTCAGATTGAAGATATGTGTTAATTGTAAAAGCTAAAACAGGGAATCTGACAAAGTTGTGTACATTGACTCATATGTAAATTCTTGTTATCATTTTGTGTTGTGGATCTTAGGGAAGGTCTTTTGATGTATGAACTATCTTATCTTTGAATCATAGGGTGTCATATTGATTGGTGTGCAAGTTTGAAGATCCAATTTATTGATTTTCAATCTAACAGTGCAGAAAGGCTGACTAGATGAGTGTAGTGTGTTGTGAATCTTTGAGGCATAATTGTTTAAGGTGTTTCATGTTTGAGACATGTTTTGGGTCCTTACTATGTTTTAGCTGACATTGTCTTGTTCATATTGATAATTGTCTAAGGATTGGGCCGAAAGTTTGTACATACATTTCATATTTTGTTAAAGTCGACATGCAGTTGTTCTAACCTCTAGTCGCAAATATATATAATCAATTATTCATATCATTTTGATGTGTGATACGATATGATGTAAAATTCAAAAGGAATATAGATTGATTGTGTGTAGTTTCATTTGAGTAGAACCGATATTGGTGATTCGAATTAAAGCAGAAAAAAGTTTCAAGAGCATAATCAAACAGAATGTGAAGAATGTGATCAATGTGCTTGTAGACATCAAAAATATACAGATTGATATCACACTCTGATCTACTAACATCGTTTCTTCCTAAATCATCCCTCAGTTTAACTGTTTAATCAAATTCCCTTATCTAATTAAATTCATCAATATTCATCTCTTAATTAAATAAATTATTTTGTCTAATTAAGTCACTTTCCCTTGTTAATTAAATCAATTCATCTGATCTAATTATCCCTATTTAATTAAATAATCAATTTATTTGATTAAATCTCTAAAGTCTATCTCATAAATTAAATAAATTAAAACCTTATTTGATTTAATCTAACACTATCCCTTTTAATTAAATAAATCAAAATCTTTATTTAATTAGCCTCTTATCATATTCCTCTCTTTTTGATTTAAATTAATCCAAAAATCTAAATCAAATTGTCAAATTAGCTAAATATCCCCTTAAATTAATCAAATCCTGATTAATTTAATCCTAATCACTCAAATCCTCTAGATTTTGCAACTTGCACAATTAAATCATTTATTTGATTTAATAATTCCCTATTTTCATTCAAAAAAGGCATCTAAGTGGGAATATTCCTCAAATTTGAAATCTCCCCCCAAAAGGACTTGTCCATCCAACAAAGCATTTAAAGCTCTTACATTGTCTCTTACATGTCTCCCACTTGGCATTTAACTCATTTTTCATCCCCCCTAAACATGTCATCTCATCAAATTCAAATTTCAAACTTGCACATGGATCAAAACTTGCTCAACCTTCATCCTCTCACATGTTGACAAGTGGCATCATATCATTGGTTGAATCTTTGTCCCACATTGATCAAATTTGGACATCTCTTCAACTTATCAATCTATAAATAAAGAGCTTATATCCTTATTTCATCATCCACATCTCAAGCAAAGTTACCATGCTAAAATACTTAGCAATTCTCATCCATCTCATTGAATCATAGCTAGGTTTTTTGTAGATTTTAGCTTGGAGCATTCATCAATCTTCATCAAAGTGGATCACAATCTTCATCAAATCATCAAATCTAGCATTGGAGTTGGGAAAGGGCCAATTTTCACATCAAATTGGCACCAACTCCCTCAAGAGATCAAGAATTTACATTGCTTTCATAGGATTTAATCTCTTTTGTTGATTTCTCATTGTATTGCTTTCATTTTCCTATTTAGAGCATTAATAAATGGATTTCTTGAGGAATCATGTTTCTAACTTGCATTTCAATCTTCTAATGTGTTTGCTTGTTGTGTTTTGCAGGTATTAGGATCATGGTTCACATATTTCTAAATGGATTTCTTGAGGAATCATGTTTCTAACTTGCATTTCAATCTTCTAATGTGTTTGTTTGTTGTGTTTTGCAGGTATTAGGATGAACTTGTTCAAAGGATGGTTGATTTAATTAAATGTATGAGAAAGGATGCATTCCCACACACCTAATTAAAAAAATGACTTTGATTTGATTTAAGGATGATTTACCCAAGTCTAGGATGATGTTTTCAAAAGCTCTAAAGTTGTTTGGATGGATGAAGATGACAAATGTTTGGATGGATGATGAAAGTTTTGATGATCCTAAGAGACTTAGAGAGACTTTGTTTACTAGGCCAAGGTATTGAAGAACACACTTTTCTCTAAGAGCAATCAAAAGACCAATATGACCAAAAGATATCAAGCACATGTGTGGGGTCCAATTTGTTATCTTTGCTTAATGAGTACTTTTTACCACAAACAAACTTCTTGATTAGGTTTCAAACTAAATATCCAATATCACAACTTCTTTTTGTCCCACAAAGTGCTATGTGGAAGTTCCAAGAAATTAGGACAAGGGTTGCCTAATGTTGACCTTTGTAAGAGAAAATTAAGATGTAAACCCAATTACTTAGAAACCTCCGAGGACATAATCCCAAGGGTAAGCAATAGTTCTTGGGTTTTTTCAAAAGTATTTGCTCTAAGGGGTTTTAAATTTTGATGATGATGTTGAATGATGGTTTTCCAATGTTTTCGATAAATGCACTGTGTTTTCAAACAAGCAATGTAACATCCTAGCTTAATGGGTACGTTTTTCTTAGTGGGCTTGCCTCATGCCCTTCATAGAAGAGATGATTTTACATGCAACCAAAGGTAAAATATAAAGGCATGTTAAGAATGAAGTCTTAACCTCTATATTTCAACCAAGATCGGACATGGCAAGTAACTTCTTGGAATCTAAGTTCCAATGCACCACTTTGATAAACTCGCTCAATGGATAAATAGGCCACTACAAAACAAGGGTTCTAGTTCGGACTTTCCGTTCATGGAGATTGACCCATACGGCAAGATTCCCCTTTTGGATCCATCTTGTCGGAGCCAACCTCGTGATAATGGCGTTTAACCAATACCCACATTTATATCCCGGCTGGAAATACTCTTGGCTTTAGAGTGTTACCGGTTGAGTGAGTACTTTTTCCCCAAGGCAGGCCCTCTAAGATAAACAAAAGCAAGCAAAAACACAATCCATAACTCGATCAATCTTTGACGACACAAAGAAAGAGAATATACGCGAAAATTCCCCTACTCACACTCGCACAAGATATTGTTCAATTTTAAGCCCAAATCAAAGTGTGGAGGCAATATTTTATGCAACCTAATGTCATCAAAAAGACTTTTGATTCTCAAGATCGCCGTGAAGTGCGAGAGAAGCGCATACGCCTTTTTAGATGAGATTATTTTGCATAAAAAATTACAAAAAATGAAAAACACATGTTTATTTTAGCCTCAAAGCAATTATTCGAGTTCGTTTTAAGCACCAAAATCAAGTGTGAAGTTTGCCTTGTTCAATTTTAAACCAAATCGAAAAGCTAGTAAGTTTCTAATGTTCAATTTTAGACCAACTTCAAAAAGATCAAGATAGTGATTGATTTTAAATCCAACTTGAAAGCAACTTGTGCTAAAATTAAAAACGAAATTAGGGAAGGAATGCCATCAAGTTATTGCAATAAGCATTAAAAAATGATGTTTCCAAGTTCAAGTTTAATGTTCAAGGCCCAAATTAAAAAAGTTTCTCCAAAGATTGTTTCCTTCGCTTTGAATTTGCAAGTTCTCTCTCCAAACAAAGTCTCTCCTCACTTTTCCTGCAAGATAAAAAAAAAATTATACAAGGATCAAGTTGTTAATTAAAAAACCTCTTACACATTATCTTTAAATAACAGAATGATTTTGACTGAAAAGATTGCTTCCTTTGCTTTGACTTTGCAAGTTATCTCTCCAAACAAAGCCTCTCAAAAATCAAGCCCTAAGTCTAGCATTGATCCAAAGTCCCTAAACATTCATCATCCATATCATTTACACCTTTCATCCTTCATCTCATCATTAGTCCTAAGAACCCTAGAGGTCACTTTTGCAGTTTGGTCAAAACACAAGGAGAACATGGAATACAAACTTGATCCATACATCTTGAGTAATCCAAATCAATTGAATCTTCAAAGCCTTACAATTCCGATTGATTATCAAAACTCACACTTATACAATCCATACATGGGACCATTACCTTTGACAAATGTCAATAGAACAACAAGTGTGAGTGTGCCGAAATCAAAGATTGGAACACATTTCCCCTTGGGAGATCTAAACCCAAAACTACAAGTCTATCAATCGAACAATAATGCATGAACCTTGAAACGAACAATGTCATCCCACCAAATCCCTACAAACCAAATGTGGATGTACCAAGTGCAAGTTTTTGAAACATGAATCCTAACTCAGAAAACTTTGGAAAAATGATTCCCAATACCAACAATGTTCATCCTATCATGCCAAATCTGAACATCATCCCAAATTAGAACATTATCCAAAGTCAATTTTCCCATAATCCCATTCAAAAACGCAAAGTAGGCATCAAATCCGCTTAAACAAAAGCCAAATCAACTATCTCAAGTGAGTCAAGATCAAAATCAAGAACAAATTTGGCGAGATCAAATTGCAGAACTTTCCAAAATAGTTGAGGCATTGCGCCAAGGGAAATCTCCACCACCATTACCTACATCATTCCTTGGTTTAGGGCTTCCCCCTTTACCTAACACCAATCACGCTATCCAAATCAATCCACCTACCATCAATCAAACCATCACGACAATTCCTTTGAATATACCATCGACATCACACCAATGGATGGTATCTAATCAAACAACAATGTTGATCCCAACCAATCAAAATACGGTCTCCCAAATACCTATCACCTCGGTCAATCCAACCATCTCTATCACTTCGATCACTCCAACCACCACTATCACGCCCATCACATCTCAACCCCTCACTACCATGATCACTCCGAGTGTATCTCAAACACTTGTCACTACATCCAACATGATTTCGAATCCACCACCACCCCCACCACCAACAATTTCCACCACATCAAGCCAATACAACGCGACATTACAAGCTACTTTTCAAAAGGGATTCCAACAATATCTAGCCATGCAACAAGCAACACAAGATCAACAAGTGCAACAATCCTCTCAAGTTGCCCAAGCCTCTCAATCTACTCAACAAACACAAGCACAAACACAAAAAATGACAACTGTTGAGAACAAGGATCAAGATCAATCCATCAATGAACACCTTGAAGATGTTTCCACCTCATCGAATGATCAAATCAACATAGGTCAAGAGTCACTTTTTAATCGTGATCAAAATCTGCCAACAATACCCAACAATGATCCAATTCAAGAAATTTCAACATCGTTTGAGCCTATGGTCAAAGACATTGGAAATCCCTCCACCACAATTGTCGAAAACAATGATCAAAACCTCTCCATCGAGGAGCACATTGAGGATGTATCTACACAATCCGATGATCAACTCACCATACATCAAGAGCCACTTTTTAGTGATCTCTTTCAAGGAGTGTTAAGATTATTTGATCCTATTGACATAATGCACGATCCATTGATGTATGATCACGTTGAAAATGTCTCTACATTGCCTTATGAGTTAGAGGACATATCTCAAGAATTTATTCCAAAGCATGATCAAAATCTTTCACCAAAGTCTAGCAATGGTCCTTTTCAAAACATGTTGATCCCCTTTGACCTCATGGTTACAGGTGCTGAAGGAACCTTGAGTTTAACCATGCCTAATGTCAACATCCAAAAGTCCTTTGTAAGAATTCCATCCTTTGAAGCTACCCCATGTCAAGAACTTGATCCAAAGCATGTCGAGAGCAACCCCGAAATAAATCAAGATCAAGAATTCGTATCTACAAGATACTACAATCATCTAATGGACACTCTCCTATCCATGCAAGATGATCATATCCATAATCCTCTATCTACCCATGAGATGCTTTCTATGGATGGACACGTAGATGATCTTCATCTAGAGCAAGATTTTGTTGCACAAAAAGAATAGATTCTTAACTCCTACAGTCAAAATGAGTTATCAACATTAGGATCAGATATATCCCAAATTTAGAATAAGGACATTAGGGACGAGGATATCAAACATTATCCACTCAACGAAATAAGTCAGATAGAACATCTAGAGTTAGCGGAGTAGCAAATTGAAACAACGTCACCTATGGTGGTCATTTATCAGAGAATACATTCTGAACAAGAGCTCTTAAAACAAGCAGAATCAAAGCATAAAGGTACTACTACCACCATACTGGGGGCAACTTCGTCTCAAGAAAACGTCAACATAGGGAGCACAAAGAGTCCTTATGATGAAACTCGTGTCAATACTACAACCAGCCACGTCATGAATCTTCATCCACCCATCACCCCATCCATGAATTGGGACCAACGTCAAAAGTAAGATTTGAATCAAAATACGCAGAACGTTATCAAAGCAAAAGAAGCTAAGAAGCATAATGGACAAATCAAATACAAATGGATACCAAAGAATACAAAGAAAGATAATCCCTATCAAACTCCATCAGTCAAAGAAACTATGGGGCAAAATAAAAATGGGAAAATTATCCATCAAATATGTCAACAAAAGCAAAAGCAGGCTTTTCAAGTGACGTACAAAGTGTATCAAGCAGTTGGTCCTAATTCCACGCACATTCCGTATCCACCCATCATTGCTCATCTTCACAAGTTTGGAGAGTCAAAGGTTCCAAACTGTCAACCAATCCATCTCTTATCCCTAAACACACTCCATCCACGCCTCCACGCATAATATCCAATTCTTACATTGACCATGTATTGGTAACAACCCTTCATCATAAGGATTCAAAAGGCACTCTATCACGATGTGCACACAAAGATAAAGTTAACTCTGGTATTAACGAAGCAGATCAGGGATCTCAAAGGTTGCATTCAAGTGCACGTATCTTAGCAAAGCAGCTTCTTCAAGCGGGATATCGATGGCACATTATGACAGAAGCATCTACATCAGCAACACCTCATGATTCAGCATGAGCTTAAAATCTTTTGAAAAAAAAATAAATAAATAAAAAAAGCAAAAAATAAAAATAAAAATCAGAAAAAGGATTGAAAACAGTAAAGATAAAAATCATCCTCTAGTGAAAACTGCATGGGTGGCACTTTGGGCAAGACCATGATGAAAATCTGGAAAACAGGCGTCATGTGTAGAATTGAGCATCTACTTGCGCCACTTCAGGTGAAAGCATCTCATCCCATCCGTAATAAATCGAGCATTCCATCCATCTTATCCATAATAAATCCACCATCCATTAACCATTTATCCAATCCATTCGCATATATCTGCATCCATCATCTTAGTTATCTTGATCTCGATAAAATTTGGGGCACACTTTACACTTGCTTATGGTAAACATCTTGACATGGGTTGTTTTCATTGATCCCATCCTTCCCCAACATTATCTGAAACCATGAAGCATTATCCAAATTAGCATTCTTTATCCAAACACCTTATCTTATCACAAGATAATCCTTGGCATACTTTGCGTGCTTACCATATCCATCCATCCACACGCCTATCCAAACATCCATCCATGACATTCCATACATTGCTAGACACTGGGGGCAGATATTTACATCTTGCTTCGGGAATAAAACTTGATCTATATCCTCCAACTTATGTTGTGATCCGAACATTGACAAACGTGAAACCAAATTGGTCAAAGCAGTACTGATCCAAAATCCAAATCACTAGCCCATGGCATATTTTGACAAAAAAAATGTTCCTTATCAAACATCATCGAACATCGAACATCAATCAAAACAATCGATATCAGTCACATCTAATTTGCACCCTTCAAACATCACATCAAATCATTCGAACAACTTTTGTTCCAAATCAAGCTTCATTAATCATGATCAATCAAATCCAATCAAAAAATCATCTCGGGATATCCTTGTGTTTCTTAACACTATCCTTGCATTTTTGTACATCCTCAACAATGTTATCATCATCAATCCGATCGACGTCTCAATCCTTGTGTTGCTTAGACACTATCTTTGCATTGTTGTGTATCCTCAACATTGTTATCATCATCATCAATCCATCAATTCAATCAATCAACCTTAGCTTGGTTTTTAGCAAAATCCCAAACAAAGTACTGATATCATCATTCACGTCCATATCCAAATCATCAAAATCATGTGAAAATCCAAAAACATTCAAAAAACATCAAAATCCCAAAACATCGCAAAATCAAAAAATCAAAACATTTGTAAAATCTCAAAAAAACCAAAAACAGCCTCAAAACATTGTAAAACATCAAAAACATCCAAATATTTGAAAAATCCATCTGTCTCATCTCGCTTGCACCTGCAATAATCAATCATCCATAATAAATTGATCATCACCTTCATCCTTTGGCAACACAAATAGAAACAATCATAGCAGTCAACAATAGCAAACTTCAATTGTAAAATATAAATCGAAACAGTAAACTGTTAAAACAAAATCAAACTCTTGATCAATCGCAAACATGTCAGTCGACCTTATATCAATAGCCTATCAATCAACTTATCAAACCATCATCATCCTATACAATGCATGTCCTAGGATATATCGTTCTGACAATGGGCATCATTTTGGATATCACCCTGGATTCTTATCCTATCAAAACACATCCCTTTGGCTAGAGGTATGAAGAACATTGACTTGTTTGCGTACTTGATCTTTTCTTTTGATTTATCTTATTGCACTCATTCCAAGGACCTCTCGATGATATCCGAACAAAGGATTTAGAGAGATAGGAATGGGGCAACGATCATTATCTTTTGCCTGCTGTGCTTGTTGGACGTTCTTGTAAAATAACTTGGCGAATACTTTCTTTGTTAGATATGTATTGAGGATGTTTTGGACAGCTTGTTGACTATTGCATTGATTGGTTATACCTTTCCGTGTTTTGGTCCGAGATGTTTAAAACTTCTAAAGTGCATCCTAGCAAGGTTTCCGTATGTCAGGTGTGAACAGGAATACTCCTATCTATTTGTCGAGTCAAAGTCCATCACACTAAGTACAACACCATCCTGGTCCTTCATACCTTGATGCATCGTACTTAGGCATGTTATCAAACATAAAGTAAGTGACCCTTTTAAAATCCCAATCCTTGATAAGAAAATCATCATTTTTTCTCATCTATCATCATCATCATCATCTCTAATAAAGTCTCGACAGACCATGGACTTGTGGGATCCTCTTGTCATCATCTCATTTCTGAACTAACATCATCATCCATCCTGCATCCATCATGCATCCATCTTGCATCCACAAAACTATCGGCATACCACATATCATCCATATCATACATCATAGGAAACATCGATCATTTCACATGCATTGCATAATCATCATCATAATATAGATCTGTTAGTCTAAGCATCTCAATAAATCATTCATTGCATAATCACAACACATCACATCATCAGTCTCATCCATCTCGCATCATATCATCATTTAAGTTGTTTAGGATAATATAGATTTGTTATTCTAAGCATCTTAAAATCATCTCGTTTACATCATCATCCATAACCACCCATTTTGAACTTCCTTATCGCGAGATCGACTCTCAAATCGATTTTTTTTTCGCTCGATCTCTTGAGGGGGCAATGTACCAATGTACTTCTTTCCACTGGGGCATTTGAAAAATCAGGAATTTTTAAAATTTTGATCGCGACAAGTTATTCTTTGAACCAACACAACAAGTACATTGCTTCAAAGAGGGGCAAAATGTAGACACGTCAAATTGACATAATGCATTCAACTAGGTCATATTCATCCATTCAGAAAATAAATCAAGTTTATTTATCAATCTCCTAAAGTCATTAGCTTAAATCAAATAAATCAAACTTATCATCAACCTTTTTAATCAAATAAATCAAACATCCATCATATTGCATCTTCCATCCTTTTCTGATTTAAATAAATAAAATATTTAAATCCTAAAAGTCAAAATCATCTAAACACCATTAAGCTAACCTAATCATCATTAATTTAATCTAACCATGATTAAATGCTAATCTCATCCCACTTGCATTCTCTATATTTAGCCACTTGCACATATAAATCAATTTTATTGATTTATTAAATCCAAGATTTTCCATCAACATGGCATTTATGGGGAATATTCCCTCAATTTTGAATTCAAAGGCAAGTTGATTTGTCCCTCCAACATTGCATTTATTGCTCATTTTCTTGTTCCCCACTTGGCATTTACTCTCAAATTTGAATTCAAATTCTCCCTCTCATGGGCACTCTTCCCAAATCTTGCACATACATCAACCAATCACCACTTGACAAGTGTCCTTCTTTGATTTGTCTAATCTTAGTCCCACATTGGTCTCTCTTCAACACTTAGCATTTTGAAAATATTTAAATAAAGGCTTCATCCTCAAGCAAATCCTCCACAATTTCATCCACAAAGCATATGCAAATTTACTCTCCTTGAGAACTAATATTGCTCATCATTTCCATTGCATTTACATCATCTTAAGCTTATCAATCAAGGATTGGGAAAGGGTCACTAGCACATGTGACACCAATCCAATATGAGATAGAGTTGGATTCTTGCTTCTTTGTGCTTTCACTTAGTTTAGTTGATATTTTGTTGTTTAGATTGCATTATGAAGCATGATTCAATATTTCATATGGATGTGAAAAATTGTTGTGTTGCTAATATTGTGTGTTGACATTTTAGCCATTTTGCAGATTGTAGCAACCACATTTGGCCCTGATCCTGGTTGTCTATACCTTGATGCATCATACCACGTGTGTTATCAAACATAAGAAAATTTGGCCCTTTGAAAATCCCTACTCCTCGGCAAGTAATCATCATCATCATCATCATCATCATCATCATCTCATGTCTTGTTGGAATCTCTTATTTTCTTCTATCTCTTGCTAATCACGCTAAAATGGTACCATTACAGTTAATCATAAATCATCACCATTGCATCCATCTTGCATCCACAAACTATCAACATACTACATAATGAATATCATATCGTATAGAAAGCATTAATCATACCACATGCATTCATCCCCATCATTGCATAATATAGATTGGTTATTCTAAACATCTCATAAACCATACATTTATCATCTATTTGCATAATCATAAAATCATCATCATATCATATCACATGCATCCATATCATCCATGCATCATCATATCACCCTAACATCATAATCATCTTATTTATATCATCAATAATGTCACTGTCATGGTACGAATCAGGATCAAGTGTGTGTAATATATCAAAATAGGCATGAGACTACCCATGGTTGATGACTGTCTACATCATCAAATCTGTCTACATCAAATATTCAAGTTGAACTAATCTTGAACCTCTTTTTTCGAGAGATCGACCCTCAAATCAAATCTCTTTGCCCGAGTCTCGAGGGGGCATTATACTAGCATAATTCTTCTTGCTGGGGCAATAGTGGGGCATCATAAAATCAGAGAATTTTGAACTTTGATCTCAACAAGATTATTCTTTGAACCAACGCAACAAGTGCATTGCTTCAAAGAGGGGCAAAATGTAGACATCAAAAATATACAGATTGATATCACACTCTGATCTACTAACATTGTTTCTTCCTAAATCATCCCTCGGTCTAACTGTTTAATCAAATTCCCTTATCTAATTAAATTCATCAATATTCATCTCTTAATTAAATAAATTATTTTGTCTAATTAAGTCACTTTCCCTTGTTAATTAAATCAATTCATCTTATCTAATTATCCCTATTTAATTAAATAATCAATTTATTTGATTAAATCTCTAAAGTCTATCTATTAAATTAAATAAATTAAAACCTTATTTGATTTAATCTAACACCATCCCTTTTAATTAAATAAATCAAAATCTTTATTTAATTAGCCTCTTATCATATTCCTCTCTTTTTGATTTAAATTAATCCAAAATCTAAATCAAATTGTCAAATCAACTAAATATCCCCTTAAATTAATCAAATCCTGATTAATTTAATCCTAATCACTCAAATCCTCTAGATTTTGCAACTTGCACAATCAAATCATTTATTTGATTTAATAATTCCCTATTTTCATTCAAAAAAGGCATCTAAGTGGGAATATTCCTCAAATTTGAAATCTCCCCCCAAAAGGACTTGTCCATCCAACAAAGCATTTAAAGCTCTTACATTGTCTCTTACATGTCTCCCACTTGGCATTTAACTCATCTTTCATCCCCCTAAACATGTCATCTCATCAAATTCAAATTTCAAACTTGCACATGGATCAAAACTTGCTCAACCTTCATCCTCTCACATGTTGACAAGTGGCATCATATCATTGGTTGAATCTTTGTCCCACATTGATCAAATTTGGACATCTCTTCAACTTATCAATCTATAAATAAAGAGCTTATATCCTTATTTCATCATCCACATCTCAAGCAAAGTTACCATGCTAAAATACTTAGCAATTCTCATCCATCTCATTGAATCATAGCTAGGTTTTTTGTAGATTTTAGCTTGGAGCATTCATCAATCTTCATCAAAGTGGATCACAATCTTCATCAAATCATCAAATCTAGCATTGGAGTTGGGAAAGGGCCAATTTTCACATCAAATTGGCACCAAATCCCTCAAGAGATCAAGAATTTACATTGCTTTCATAGGATTTAATCTCTTTTGTTGATTTCTCATTGTATTGCTTTCATTTTCCTATTTAGAGCATTGATAAATGGATTTCTTGAGGAATCATGTTTCTAACTTGCATTTCAATCTTCTAATGTGTTTGTTTGTTGTGTTTTGCAGGTATTAGGATCATGGTTC
Source organism: Sequoia sempervirens (assembly GCA_007258455.2). Lineage (NCBI taxonomy): Eukaryota > Viridiplantae > Streptophyta > Pinopsida > Cupressales > Cupressaceae > Sequoia > Sequoia sempervirens. Next base: position 90,233 of record VDFB02288806.1, on the reverse strand, counting down.
ATAGTGCTTAACCAAAACTATGATTTGGCATTAGAAAATGCTATCTCATAGTTCATCCACTCTAGTTGTCTTCCAACTATGACTATAAGACAACGAGTCTTCTTTTGGGTAGTAATCCTTTTGTATTTGAGCAGTGAGTTGTAGGCAGTGTGCCTGAATGCATGTGCATTCCCCATTTGTAAACACTTATTTTGAGTATATTCATATTGTGGATTAACCTCCACCGTGGTTTTTCCCCTAACAGGGTTTCCATGTAAAAATCCTTGTGTTATGGTGTTGTGGTTGATTTCCTTATGTTCTTTCATCTTTCTTTTGGTTCAATGCTATAAGTGGTTTAAAGATCAAGTTAATAAAGTTAAATTTTGCAGAACACTGATTCACCCCCCCTCTCAATGTTACTTGATTCCAACATTTTTTTTTGGACATCACATGTTGTATAAGTAGTCTTTTGAGTAAGTTCTTCCCACTTTTTTCATAATAGGTGCTCTATAGAAGGATAATGAAGCTCTTGTGTCAACTTGTGCATCATATTGTTTACCATTGATAGTGTTTGTGATATATTGGGAGAACTTACCTATAACTAGATGGACTAGATAATGTGGTTCTAACTATGGTGTAGGTTCAAGAAGAACATACACGACTAACTTGATATTGTTAGGGTCTTCAATCATTTGGAGAATCTTAATGTCAATTTCTTCTTCATAATCTTCTTGAATTGCAATACGATATTGGCCTAGATATCTATGAGGAGGAATTTGGGACAAAATTCTCATCATAAATCATGTAATTTAGTGGATAGTAAGGTGGACAAGGAGATTGGTAAAAGTAAAGGGTTGAATGATTAGGGCATAATTTCTGGTATATTTCCTATCTTTTCTCTCTATAGTAATAATGTTAAATTTTAATGGAGGAGTACTTACCTGTGATAGGAATATTCGATTCAAACACATTCATCCCTTGAAACTGCCTTTGATAATTTTGATATTGTTGGTAACCATTACTAGATGGTCTATTTTTCCAACTTCTTTCTCTAAAAAGTTTGCTTGACCTGCATCTTCCTCTTCTATTGAATCTGCCTATTGGATTCATCATCACTGTCGACCATTCTTTAAAGTATTCATTTTAATTTCATTTGTCTTTCTACTGCTTGTAATGTGTTAGCAAGGTCATTTAATACTTCTTCATCTTCATCATCAAATTCTTTAATTATAGGTTCAAAAATGTTATCTTATAAATAAAGATCTTCATCTACAATATCCCACCATGCTGCTGCATTATCATTAGAGTAAACAACTTTGATGGCCTCATTTTTACATAATTTTTTTCATTTTGGTGATATCCAAGTCACTATTGGGTCATGTATTCCAGAAAAAAATCAACCTATGTCATATCTTACACTCTGTGATTGTAGAAAAGTTGAATATAATCATGCCTGTCAGTTATCTAGTCTATACGCTAAATACAAACTCTGTATGTTTTACTTTCTTTGCAAATCTTACTGTTGATGCATGAGATCAAGATGTGTAGAGGTTAAACATGTATCTTTAAATTGTTGAGGTGTATATTTAGTTCTCTACATGGTTTAAATATGTTTAAAAAATTTAAATATGCTTCAGTTCAGATTCAAGCATTGTATTCTTTAATGAATACAAATAATCCCAAGATATTGAAAAATCTATCTTATGCAAGAACCCCTAATAGAGAATTCCAACTCCAAAAGGGACATATCAATATAATTGATATTCCTATAGGATGGAAGCTTCAATAGATGTATCATGTTTCTCTTGAGTTGTTAGAAGTTACTAGACTAGTGCATAATGTTTCTCAAAACTATATTAGTATTTTGCCCCATTCTTTATCTATCAGAAGTTTTTCCAACAATCCTTTTGAAGATTAGTTCCATAGTGCTAGATCTTCTTTCAGCTCATCCTCCAATAAGAAGAAAGCCCAATTTTATGTTGAAGTTGATGATACTCATATAAAAAAGGTACAAATCCTTTCTAGCCTACAATATATGATAATGTTAATATCCTTGATCCATTCAAACCTGCAACTAAAGCCAAAAATAAGGGAAAAGTAGTAGAACATGGTCATCCTTTCTGTAATATGGCTAAGAACCTACCCAGATTAGAGACGATCAAATGGTACAAAGAGCAAGAAGAATACTTATATAAGAATGGTAGATGACCACCTCTTAGAGGAAACTTCAAAACTAAACATGGAAAAATATATATTTTTCAATATGCTTTCCAACCCAACGGTCCAAGTTAGCTGAGGAATAAGAACCTTCTAACAAATTCAAGAAAATAAATTATATTTCTAGGTTCTTTGAACATGTACAAAAAAATGTAGATGATCTATGTACTAATATTTTATACTTAAAATATTCTATTGCTACAATCCACACTAATGTACAAAAAATAGGAAGTATAGTTTTAGATAGTCATAATGGTCTCAAATAGGCTATGCCAAAATACAAACCCAGTTAGACCAAATTTTAAACAATTTACATAAATCTGGAGATGACATAAATACTATAATTAGTTATGTACAACTCTTAGCCTAAATTTGACCATGTTTTCCAAAAAATTGACAAAGTTGATAATTCTCTGAATGACTTATCAACATCTTTAGATTGGCTTGTAAATAATGAGAGAAATTCAAAACCTACTGCTCTTAAAATACCTAGATATCAAACAGATTTACCTTAGAATCTCACTAGTCTAACCTCTCTAGCCCCTCTCTCATTTTGGTTAGCTCTCTCTTCTTACCAACCTGCCATACTACGGGCTACCCCACCACCACCTCTCCTCCCTCTCCACTCTCATGATGGGTATATATATCTTTTCTCTGTCGTCACCAACAAGTCTTCTCCTTCATGCCAGTGTTGACATTATTTCTTTCCATGTTGTCATAGTATCCTCTTGTCGTCCAATCAACAATGAAATCACTAGGCGGTTGCCTCGTTATCAGGTGTGCAGTCGCCTAGCCAATTTCCACATTGATCCACAATAGTGATGTTGGATCAACAAGTAATATCATGCCAAATATCGCTATCTTATTCTCCTCCATCTGTCTCCTTTGACCAACTCACATATCTATCATCCTTCCCACCATTAGAATGTCACCAAGACCCCAACTCATATCTCTTCAAAACCACCATGTCACATTGATAAAACTCTTACCAGAACATCATCAGATTGTCAAACAAACTTTAGAAAATCTCTCACCGAACCATGTATGTCTCTCTGACATTTCCACCACCACATCATCGATGAGACTCACCTTTTTGAAGAGACTTGAGAGTAACTCCTGCCGAAACCATAAGGTCAGCTTGATGAAATGATCAACCTAGTCATAGTCCATCAGAATTTTGAAGAGACATTCACGATTGTCTTGCCAACTAGCATGACTCTCGCTGAAATAACTCCACCGTGTCCTTATCACCACCGCTCGCCATCGGTATGTTGATGGGTCATCAAACGAGATCTCGCCGACAAGCATTGGTCACGCCAATAAGCCAATAGACTATACGCTGAATGACAAAGTAGCTCCTTTTGCACGTTGATTTCTCTACAACCCTGAACTCAGCCCTTATTGAGCAGATTGACTTAGATCGATGTAAGATCACTTCTATGCCCTAGATACTCCTGCATCAAACACTTGGGGTAGGAAGAATTTTGTGAATATGGATTCACAAAATAGGGTTCAGTGGTAATACCACCCTTTTGGAATACAATTCATCCTTAGCCAACCCCATTGTTCAAACCGGTACCTTCATTGGCTTCTTCTTTCTCCTCTTCCAACACTTGGCTGGACCAAGCAACCTTCTCCTCTGAATTTTTTTCTTTGCACTCAACCTCTTGGATGTGGCATCAACTCCATCGGAACCCAACCACCTCCTTCAAATGCATCTCTCATTCACCTCTTTGATTGCTCACTTTATTTTTGCCACACACTCTCAATTCAACTTCTCAGGTTTCACAAATGTAAACTACCTCCTGTTTGGAGATTTGTATACAAATATTCAACACCTTCAGATGTTATTGCCAATCGACTCACACACAACTATCCTCTACCCAACAAAGACCCTAGAAGATGCTTCCTGTACCCACCTTCTCTTATTGGAGGAACTCTACACCTTCTACCCAACTTTATCTCTGCTAGAGGATAACAGTTACAAACCCTCTTTCATGCCTTCAACAAATATTCCTTTCCACAACTCTTCTCAGCTCATCACTCGTAGGTCTTTTGGCTTCAACCCACACTCATAGGTCTTGTTGCAACTGCCTCACATTCAAAACTCTATTATAAACTCAAGAAAACTAGCTCTAATACCATTGATGAAGGAGCAGTCTCAACTCTACCCCTTACAAGCTCATTCTCACCCCAACAATAGGTTTGCATACAAAAAATGCACTAATAAAGCAAAACCTTCTTTTATTACTGAAGAACATTATATCCTTACATTTCCTTCGAATGGGCTTTCATTACATCATTTGCAAATTTGAAACATATTCACCTTAGGATCTCACTACTCCAACCTCTCTGGCTCCTCTCTCATTCTGGTCGGCTCTCTTCTTACCAACCTGTCATACTACGAGCTACCTCTTCACCACCTCTCCTCCCTCCCCACTCTCATGATGGGTATATATATCTTTCCTTTGTCATCACCAACAAGCCTTCTCCTTCACGTTGGCCTTGAGATTCTTTCTTTCTACATTGTCATAGTATCCTCTTCTCGTCCAATTAGCAATGAAATCACTAGGTGGTTACCTTGTTATCATTTGTGCAGTCACCTAGCCAATCTTCGTGTAGATCCACAACAATTATTTGGGATCAACAAGTAATATCATGCCAAATATCGCTATCTTATTCTCCTCCATCCGTCTCCTTTGACCATCTCACATATCTGTCATTCTTCCCACCATCAAAATGCCTCCAAGACCTTGACTCATCTCCCTCTGGAACCACCATGTCACATCGATAAAAATCTTATCAAAACATCATCAAAATGTCGAACAGACTTTGGAAGATCTCTCATTGAACCATGTATATCTCTCTAACATTTCCACCACCACATCATCAATGAGACTCGCCTTGTCAAAGAGACTCAAGAGTAACTCCGGCTGAAACCATAAGGTCACCTCGATGCAACTATCAACCAAGCCATAGTCTGTTGGAATGTTGAAGAGACATTCATGATTGTCTCACCGACTAGCATGAATCTTGCTAAAATTACTCATCTGCATCCTTATCACTGTCGTCTGCCATCAGTATGTTGATGGAACATCAAACAAGGTCTCGTCGATGACCATCACTCACACTCATAAGTCAATAGATTGTACGTTGAATGACGAAGTAGCTCCTTCGACATGTTGATTTCTCTACAACCCTGAACTCAGCCATTATTGAGCGGATTGAATTAGATTGATGCAAGATCACTTCTATGCTCTGGATGCTCCTACATCACAAGTTTGAGAGATAGGATTAGACAAGATCATGGCAAGTGTCTTAATCCTACATGTGACAACTAACAAACTAACTGCCTAGGAATCAAGCAATACTAGCTAGATAAGATAAGTTCTGGAAAATCCAACTAAGACTTCTAGAAAGAATCTTTTATCCTAAGTAAACTTAACATGTGAATATGTCCTCTAATTCCCTAGTGAGTAAATTAGCTAGGTACAAGAAATTTATTCACACGAACACCCCCCCTTAAGTGCAAATTAGGGAGAACATTATTATGCAAAGATGCAAAGATGAAGATGACTGTGGGTCCTGGCTACTAGGCCATGCTAGGTACCCATTTATAATGCAAATACAATCAATCTCTCACAAATGGAGAAAAGAAGAAAATCATGTGGGACAAAACTCCTCTCCAAAAGAGAGAATGAAATAAAATAAAACAACGTGATATATGGAGGACTCAATGATAGCCCCCAAGGACTACATCCATTATGTATATACAATCAATGACCCCCCATAAGAGGGAAATAGAGAGAAAATATATCCCCCCCACAATGTATGATCTCCTGCAAATATGGATAATGTCTAAAGACAAAACATAATCCAATGCCTACAAAAAATGTTTCTCCCCTTAGGAAGAAGATACAACAAGTACAAATGCAAGAATGCTTCCCATTTTGGATAGGAATTAGGAGGAATCCATATGTATATAGATTGTGTCTCTGAAATCTTCTCATGTGTTACCAAGTTCTTGGATGATGAAGATGATGCCACAATCCAATCAGGTACATGCCCAATCACAATAAATTATGAAAAACAAGGAGCAAGTGGAAACATATCTTGAACAAACATTGAAGATAAACATGAAGTGACAATAAGGGATCCATGACTATCACCAAATAGGAGAGATAAACCCTCAAATTTGTCCTCCAAATCTAAAATGTGAGACTCCACAAAAAAAGATGCAATGTATATCAAATAGGAATCCTGATCAGGAAGACTATTAGATGCTTGTTACAATGAATCACTAGAATTATTCAATGACTCATCAACAAAAGATGAAAATGTGATCTAAACTAGAGAAATAGGAACTACAAGAGAAGTCTTTGGATCATCAAGATGCTCAAGTTCTGCATCATATTCAAACTCCTCTAAGGTGTCATCATAATAGTGTATGTTATCAACATCATCAAGTGGAATGAGGCGATATGAAGCAAGATCACATGGGATTGGATGCTTATGTGGATCTCCAAAAATCTCCCTAACTTTGGTCCAAACTGTGAGTGGGCATGACATGTCAGAGAAGACCTTATGATAGGTCTCATTGAAAATTCTCAAACTGAAAGTAGAACCAATCAATCCTATGATATGATCATTCTTATTAACCCAAACTAATTTCCTATATGTTGTTTCTGGTTCAAGAATGAGTCCATAAAGATGTGGCAAAATTCTTAGCCACTTACAATGTGTGATTATGCCCTTTTGTCATGACTCATAATTATCCCTAGTTAGAACTATTATAGAAAGATGAGATGAATAACCCATGATTACAATGATAATACATTTCTCAAATGATACAATATGATATCAACATATACAATATAGCTAAAATGAAGTACAATGATCAAAACAACACCTTCCCAACTACTAAAAAATCCAAGTATGCTTCAATAGACCCATCAGGAGAAATCTGAAATCACAATATACTTGGGATAGAAATAGGAAATGGTGCATTGATGGCTAGATAGAGCTCCTCAATATCTTTCCAACATTGCAAGAATCATGAAAATCGGAGATCATGGCAAGAAGTTATGAGCTTGGGAGCCAAAAATGATGATTTGATTTCAATTAGACAAAATAGGCACCAAACTACAATTTTTTTGAAAAATAACTTTACCATTGGAAATTTGAGATTCTTAGCTTTTTAGTGATATTTCGTTTCAAAATTTTTGCCTCCGTATGTGAAAGTCATGCCAAAATGAAAAAATTGCCTATTTGAGCACTTGATGACTAACCAGGGGCAAAAAAATAAAATCCTTGGGAAAAAAATTTTGGACCACATAAACCAACACCTAATAATAGATGAAATCTCTCAACAAGTGCTTGATATGGAGAATTTTGAATAAAATTGGAGGTGGGCTTTAAAAACAAAGACTTTTAATATTTAAAACCTTGTTTGACATCAATAGAAAATGGTCGGCTTTTGAAACAAAGGCTACCTAATACAAAAAAATTGTTTTTTGTTTGAAATAAGGTTTTGATATATACAATCGACCCATATAAATAGTTGGCGATAAATTTCAAAACTAAGTTTTAAGAAAAAATGCAATGTAAACTTTGATTTTTAACTCATATCAACCGACCTGCAAAATATTGCATATGATGTGACTAATATGACCATCCAATCCGATGAAAGAGTATAGGAAAATTTGACCGCAAATGCAAACATAGGGTATAATGATGACATAGTAATTGGAATATGCCGCCAGAGATGCCAATGTAGAAAATTTAATAAATCCCCTAATGAAATATATTTGACAGAAACAATATACAATTTGCCCGAATTTTTTTTCAAATATTTTCAAAGATAAATAAAATAGGGGAGAGGGGCCAAAAGTAGGGCAGGTAAAGTTTTGAGGTCCATGTGGCTATAGATTCCAAGCTCATTTTTTGTAAACTTGGTAAAATCTACTCAATTCAGAGGGTGTTCTAACTAAATAGTCCACTTCACATTGCTCAGACTACATTAAATCATCAACCAAGGTGCATAAGCTTATGATGGTGCATCATTGTATATTCCTTCATGGACTTAAACTACCTAAACTATCCTACTGAAGTCATTCTAATTGCTGAAAATTCACAAAATTGTAAAACAGTAAAAGTATAAACTGAAACTAGTTGCTACGGGTACCTATAGTAAAGGATGTGACTGAACTATTGCTAATGAAATGATACTATATTAACTGAAAAATTGATAAATTCTACTGACTCAGCTAAATTATCCTCCGAAGTACTACTAATAATCATTACATGCATGTTCCTAAACATTCATTCATAATAAGCAAGAAATGAAATCCCAATTAACTTGCATATGATTTATGAACAATGATAAACTAATAACAACTATCAATAAAAATAAATAACTGAAAAGGTGAAGAACAATACCTTGAGTGGCCTACTCAAGTAATTGTTCCCATGTTGGATGTTGTGGTTGTGTTTCTGATATGTGGTTTTCATTAATGCCAACACTATTAGCATAAATATATTTGAAGTTGTATATGTCGAGGATATTGAGAAAATTGTAATAAATGAGTTGCAGGTTGTCAGTGATGAAGTGAAGTTTAGTGTAGCCGACATACTATGGTTATTTCTATACATTTTTGATAAGATATTGTGGACTAAAGGGTTTTTTCCTGAGTGTATCTAGTTTATCCATGTCGAGTTTCAGAGATCCGCATGAAGAATTGATCGAGTTATGAAGATTTTCATTCTGACAGTTTTTTTGTTTCTTCAATTGGTGTTCCTAATTAAAGTTGATGCTATTTCAGTTAGTTCAATTGTTGTGGATGCTTCTCTTGTGATTCATGATGCCTCTATCTTTTTTGCACATCCACATTGATCGTTGTGCTCGTGATCCGAGATTTTCTCTTGTGTGTTCATGTTTTTCTTGTTCTGGTCAACATAGAGTTTGTAGCATGTTGTGGATCTTCAAGGAGAAATCAATTGAATTGTCTTCATGTTGAAGATGTTGATTTGGGTCCTCATTAAATTGTGGCCAACCTTGATTGATTTTCATTAATAATATTTAATGTTTTGGGCTGATAGTTTATATTCATTTTATTATTTTTCTTTGTGGTCGACTTGTAGTGACGAAATTTCTTGTTGCAGATATATAAAAGCGATTGTTCATTTCATTTGATGTATGCAAAATGTGTGTGTGCATAAATAATGTTCTAAATCATTCAAATGTAGAGCAGAGTGTGAAGAAGAGTGAAGAAGAGTGGAGAACTGTTAATGTGCTTAATTGGAACTGTAATAAGGCATTAGCAGATGTTAGTTTCTCAATTCAAAATCCAGATGGCTATAATTTGAATCTCTTTGTAAGATAGTGTCTTCCTTTGTAATTGAGCAATGAGCTCTAGGAAATGTGCCTTAATGCATGTGCATTCCCCATATTTCATTTTCATTATACTTTTAACAGGGTATAATCTTGTGGACTGACCTCCACCGTGGTTTTTCCCCTAACAGGGTTTCCACGTAAAAAATTCTTGGTGTTGTGTGTTTTTGATGTGTCGATGACTTATGTTTTCATGGTTAATAATCAGATATGAGAATAAGGTTAATAAGTCTGGGATAAGTTTTGAATTTCTGTGACAACTGATTCACCCCCCCTCTCAGTTGTTTTCCCTTGTATTTCCAACAATTGGTATCAAAGTAGGTTCCTTGGAAGAAGTTTAACAGCTTGAGGTGATCTAAGATGACAAGTTACAAGAAGGATAGTTCAAGATTTGATGAAACAAATTATTCCTTGTGAAAGAATCGAATGGAGTGCCATCTGAGATGCATTGGTGAACCTTACTAGAGCATTACAAGTAATATGTATATTATTCCACAAAATGATCCTACTACTTCTACTAAGATCAAAGATGTTGAGTATAATATCTTGGCTAAGGAAGCTTTGTTGACTGATTTGACTCATTCTAAGATGACAAATGTTATGGATTTGAAGACTGCTCATGAGATTTGGAAAAAGTTGGAAACCTTTTATGAAGGTGATGCTAATGTGAAGATTGGTAAGTTGCAGAGTTTGAAAGGGAAATATGAAAGGTTGAGAATGGGTGATGATAAGAACATTAATACTTTCATGGAAGAGTGAATGAACTTGTGTGTGGTATTAGATGTGCTGGTGGAAAGATTGATGAATCTGAGATTGTTGCTAAAGTGCTTAGATTCCTACATGATTCTTACAAATTCAAAGCTAGTGCTATTGAAGAGCTCTGGACTGTAACAAACATAACTAGAGATATGTTGGTTGGTAAGCTGCTACTTTTGAGTTGAGAAAATTTGGTGATTCCCTTCCTAAGGTCGAATCTGCATTTAAGGCTACTACTTCCAGAAGAGATAGATAGAGATATGATCTCTGTTAAAGTTCATCTAGGAAGACATTCAAGTATGAGGATGAAATCAGAAAGATTGAAGATGAGAGAGAGATAGAAGAGCTAGAAGCACTTATTGTCAAAAGAGTACCGAGAGGAAAAGGTAAGTGTGAAGGAAAATTGCCTCTTAAATATTTTTATTGCAATAAGATAGGTCATTTTGCATCAAGGTGTCTAGAAAGAGCTACTAAACCAAGACATAACAAGCCTAGATTTTAGAAGTGTTACTATGTTGCTAATGAAGGCGTGATAGATGATGAATCTAATAAAGGAAATAGAAGTGATGATGAATGGGTATTTATTGCTATCAAGGATAATAGTCTTGTATCTACTCAATCTGTTGGCTGTACAAATGTGGAGGAATCCCTAGCTACTCGAGTTGAAGAAAAATATGAATGGGTAATTGACAGTGGATGTTCACATCATATGACAGGAGACAAAAGTAAGTTTGTAATATTGGAAAAGTATGATGGTGGTGTTGTGAGATTTGGTGATAATATAGCTGGTGTGATCCATGGAAGAGGTTGCATTTCTCTTGATGGTAAGCATAATACTGATGATGTTTTGTATGTGGAAGGCTTGAAGCATAATCTTTTGAGTGTTGGTCAAATGGTTGATAAGGGATACAATCTTTAATTCAAGGATGGAAAGTAAAAAATATTGAGTTCCGGAAATGAATTTGCATTAGGTACAAAAAAAAAAGGTAATATCTTTCACTTGAGTGTTGCTAGTAAACGTTGTTTGATTGCTTAAGCTGATGAAAGTTGGTTATGGCATAGGAGGTTGTGTCATGTTAACTTTGATAATATTGTCAAGATAAGTTCCACTAAGGCTGTGAGAGATCTACCTAAGTTGGTGAAACCTACTAACACAATATGCAAGGAATGTCAATTGGGAAAGCACATTAGGATTTCATTTAGGAGTAAAAAGCATTGTTCAAATGAATTGTTAGAGCTTGTGCATACTAATCTATGTGGTCCCTCTAAGGTCAAAAGTTTACAATGTTACAGTTATTTCATGTTACTCATTGATGATTATTCTAGAATGGTATGGGTTAATTTCTTAAGGGAAAAATCTGAAGCACTAGAAAAGTTCAAGATCTTTAAAGCTATGGTTGAGACAGAGATAGGTTTGAAGATTAAATGTCTGTTATCAGATAGAGTTGGTGAATTCACTTTCAGTGAATTGAATATTTTTTATGAAGAACATGGAATAAAGAGACAATTATTTGCATCGTGGACCCCTCAGCAAAATGGATTTGTGGAAAGGAAGAACAGAACAATTGAATATGTTGCTAGAACTATGATGATGGAAGGAAATGCCCCTCATATCTATTGGAGAGAAGTTGTGAGTACTGTTGTGTACACACTCAACCAGATACAAATAAAAGGTGATACTGGTAAGACCCCTTTTGAGCTATGGACTTGTCAAAATCCTATTGTTAAATACTTCAAGATATTTGGAAGCAAATGTTATATTAAGAGAGATGAAGACAAGAAAGTTTGATGCTAGGAGTGATGAAGGTATCTTTCTGGGTTATTCTACTAAAAGCAAGGCCTACCGATGTTACAATAAAAGATTGAAGAAAATGGTTGAAAGTGCAAATGTTAAGGTTGATGAAGACTTAGGTACACCATCCAAAACTAGTGGATATGACTCTGATGATTAGGGTGACAGCACAAACAAATTTCAGACTACAAATCAAGTGCAAATCAATTCGGTAAATCAAGAAAATGAAGAAGAAGAAGAAATTGGTGAAAGAGTAGAAGAGAGACCAGAAGATCCTAAATTTGAAGAACATCCTAAGAAGATTCTAAGGTATGTAAGATTGAATCATTCAGAAGATCAGATTATAGGTGATAAGAACAAAGGTGTCCAAACTAGGAGAAAGATTGTAGAAGAGTATTGCTTGATTTCAAAGATTGAGCCTACTAGTGTGAATGAAGCATGTAAATATGAGCATTGGGTTGAAGAAATTGAAGAAGAATTATTTTTTTTTGAAAAGAATGATACATGGATTCTTGTTCCTGGACCTAAGGACAAGAATGTAATTGGAACCAAATGGGTCTTTAGAAATAAACTAAATGAGAAAGGTGAGGTGGTTAGAAACAAAGAAAGAATGGTATGTAAAAGATATTCACAGATGGAAGGAATTGATTTTGAAGAGACTTTTTCCAATGTTGCTAGAATTGAAGCTGTAAGATTATTTCTTGCCTATGTTGCTCACAAGAACTACAAATTTTATCAGATGGATGTAAAATCAACTTTTTAAAATGGTGAATTGGAAGAAGAAGTGTATGTTGAGCAACTTGATGGAATACCGTTGACTAATAAATAAGATATGGTGTGTCAGTTGAAGAAAGCATTGTATGGACTCAAGCAAGCCCCTAGACCATGGTATGCAAGATTGGACAAGTATTTGCTAAAGTTTGGATTTAACAAAGGTACTGTTGATAGTAATCTGTATTTCAAGATTGATCGTAATAAAGATTTGATTGTTGAAGTCTTTGTTGATGATATCATTTTTGGAGGAGATGATGGTTTGTGCATGAAGTTTGCTAATGAGATGCATAATGAATTTGAGATGTCTATGATTGGTGAGATGAAATTCTTTTTGGGATTGCAAATTACTCAGTTAGATAAAGGGATTTCTATATCTCAGTTCAAGTATGTGAAGGAATTGCTAAAAAAGTTTGGTATGGAAGATTTAAAGCTAGTTGGTACACCCATGGTGACTAGATGCAATTTGACAATAGAAGATGATTCTCTGAAAGAAAATTAGACAAGATACAAATCAATGATTAGTGGATTGTTGTACTTAACTCAAACTAGGCTTGATATCATGAATGTTGTATGTATTGTTGCAAGATTTCAAGCTAATCCGAAGGAATCTCATGAGACTGTTGTGAAGAGAATTTTCAAATACTTGAAGGGAACTGTTGATCTTGGCCTATGGTATTCTAAAGATGATGATCTTACTTTGAGTGCCTTTACTGATGTTGATTGGGTAGGAGATGTGAATGACAGAAAATGTACTAGTGGTGGAGCATTTTTCTTGGGTAAGAAGCTAATTTCATGGTTAAGCAAGAAGCAAAATGCCATTTCCTTGTTTACTGCAGAGGCCAAATACATTGTTGTTGCTAATAATTGTACTCAAGTATTGTGGATGAAATAGATGTTGAAGGATATCAGAGTTGTATATGATGAGAATATTCCTATATTCTATGATAACTCAAGTGCTATTAACATTTCCAAGAATTTGGTGTTGCATTAAAAAAAAGAAGCATATATCTATCAAGTTTCTTTTTTGAGGGAGAAGGTAAGTGAAAAGGAAATCAGACTAGAGTATGTGCCTACTAAGGAGCAGATTGCAGACATATTTACCAAGTTGTTGCCTAAGGATACTTTTGAGTATCTCAGAGGGAAGTTAGGGGTGATTACCCCTCCTAATAAAAACTAAGGATTCATTGCATTGCATGAGTATGTGCATTTCACAATTATATCTTGCTTCGGATTGATGTTGTGGTGGCTGCTATTTAGCAAGAGTAGTCAGATGGTTCAGAAATTCAGATATGTGGTTCAAAGCTTAGACATATTTGTCATTGATGTCAAAGGGGGAGAAGAGTCATGATAAAAACTAGTGATTATTTGGGGAGAAGAACCTTATGAGGAGAAAGATTATGTGAAAGTGTTGAGGAGAAGATGAGCCAAATCCTAAGAAGGAGTAGTTGTGTTGATGGTGTTTTTCACATCATGTGTTGCCATCAATGCCAAAGGGGGAGATTTTTAGATGTTGTGGTTGTGTTGTTGATATGTGGTTTTCATTGATGTCAACAATATTAGCATAAATATATTTGAAGTTGTATATGTTGAGGATATTGAGAAAATTGTAATAAATGAGTTGCAGGTTGTCAATGGTGAAGTGAAGTTCAATGTAGCCAACATACTGGTGGTTATTTTTGTATGTTGTTGATAAAATGTTGTGGACTAAATGGTTTGATGCTGAGTGTATCTAGTTTATCCATGTCAAGTTTCAGGGATCCACATGAAGAATTGATTGAGTTATGAAGATTTTCATTCTAACAATTTTTCTATTTCTTCAGTTGGTGTTCCTAATTAAAGATGATGTTACTTTAGTTAGTTCAGTTGTTTCGAATGCTTCTCTTGTGATTCATGATGCTTTTGGATGTTTCTAGATCATGCTCTATCTTTGTTGCAAATCTGCATTGATCGTTGTGCTCGTGATCTGAGATTTTCTCTTGCATGTTCATGTTTTTCTTGTTCCTGGTCAACATAGAGTTTGTAGCATTTTGTGGATCTTTGACGAGAAATTAATTGAAGTGTCTTCATGTTGGAGATGTTGATTTGGGTCCTCACTAAGTTGTGGCCGACCTTGTTTTATTCACGTTGATAATCTTTAATGTTTTGGGCCGATAGTTTATATTCATTTTATTATTTTTCTTTGTGGTCGACTTGTAGCGATGAAATTTCTTGTTGCGGATATATAAAAGTGATTATTCATTTAATTTGATGTATTTTGAATGTGTGTGTGCATGAATAATGTTCTAAATCATTCAAAGGCATAGTAGAGTGTGAAGAAGAGTGAAGAAGAGTGGAGAAGTGTTCATGTGCTTAATTGGAACTGTAATCAAGCATTAGCAGATGCTATTTTCTCACTTCAAAATCTGAATGGTTGTAATCTTAATATCTTTGTGAGATAGTGTGTCTTCCTTTGTAATTGAGTAGTGAGCTCTAGGTAGTGTGCTTGAATGCATGTGCATTCCCCATATTTCATTTTCATTATACTTTTAACAAGGTATAATCTTGTGGAATGACCTCCACTGTGGTTTTTCCCATAACAGGGTTTCCACGTAAAAAATCTTGGTGTTATGTGTCTTTCTGATGTGTTGATGACTTATGTTTTCATGGTCAGGTCTGAGAATAAGATTAATAAGCTAGATAATTTTTGAATTTTTATGACAATTGATTCATCCCCCCCTCTCAGTTGTCTTCCCTTGTATTGCCAACATCCCACTTAACTGAACTCAATCTAACTAATAGATTTCATGCATTCCATGAATTGATCTCCATTTATTGCATAAGATAAAAGATAATAAAATATTCTTGCACAAATCATACTCAATCATTCTAAGGATTCATGTTTTAAACTGAAAGTAACAGATAACATAAAACTACAAAAAACCAACTAACCTATAGATTCAACCAGCAGTTATATACAAACTGAGGGAATCCTTATTGAAATAAACAACTTAACTGAAATCATTAACTCCACTCCCAGATATTTAGAGCGTAGAATTAAGACTTGGAATTATTCAACCTACAACTAAAAAAGAAGGAGAATATTATCAATACTAGAATTTTACCAAAATAGAAAGCATGCAATCATACACCCATCTGTCAAAGTCCCATGTAAGAAAGACCTCTTCTTCAACATTTATTAATTGATTATAATAATGTGTGTTCTATCTCCATTAAGTTCCTTCAACCAATGATCATCATGTTCAACTGTTTCTGCAGTTTCCCCTATTTCGGTGTCCAACACCCCTTTTGCTACAGGTTCATTCTGCAACTGTTGTGTATCATGGTCTCTCCTTTAGCTGTAGACAAGTTATTTTCACAAAACACATAAACAAGGATGACTATCATAATTAAACATAACATTCCATCAACATTCCCATTCACATATTAATATAAACCATTTAATGCTAATATATTAAACGATATATCCATCACCATGTTTTTGGGTTTAGGTCTGCATAATAGATATAAAAAGGATAGTATGTTATGGAATATTGTTTAGAAAGTATGTTTAAAATTATCTTAAAGTCTTCATAAAACCAATAGAAAACAATCTATTATCTAGACCTATCATTTCCGCCCAACTTAACTTTTTTCTTGTCCCCAAGCAAAATACTAAGGGTCTTGATTATACTATAGAGAAATTTTCCTTAGGTACATGACTATACTAGTACCCTAATCCTACTCTAGATAAAAACCTTGGTATGATGAAAGCTACCTCATCCTGATAGCTCCTTTCTCACATTCATCACTTTTATCTCTCACTCCACTGTGGGATTGGACAAATGAGAATAGGTGGTTGAAATGTGAGAGGTATCTAGTGAACTCCTCTATTGATATTCTCTGCCATATATTTTTTCACCCTTTGGAGTATAGCAATAAAGTTGTACACAAAATATGTCTCCTCCTGAAATTCAAGGGTTAGATCATTCAATTGGTTCTACACATACTTATAACACTATTGTACAATACCTACAACTAGCACTTTCATTTTCTCATAGTATTCCTCCCAAAGCTTCATTATTCTCTTGTAAAGTCCTTTATGCACAAGAATTTTCATCCACTCATCAATAACTACTTTTGAATCCTTAACATCTCTTCTTATTGGAAGTGCAATAGATTTCTATTTTTCAACATATTCTTCCATAATTTCCCCTCTAAGTTGTTCATTCCTGTAGTAAGAGGCAAGTGCTCTGACTTGAAGATCCCTCACAAACATTAAGAGGTTCCATTTTGTTTCATCATTGATCACATAATTGTGTAGATAAAATTTGCATAATTGATCATGGTCTTCAAATGTGGAAGTAGATTTTTTTTAAGAAACTTAGTAGGTTGACTCATAGCCATAGATTGTTTGCTAACTAATCTATTAAACTAAAAACACAAGAACCTTTCTTGTAGAAACAATGCATAAGTCCTAGGTGGAGGCCTACACCTAAAAATTTGTGCAACCTTATCTACAACCTCTTCCAATCAGACTAATGACTTATTCAATTCCATTTTTATTTTCCAATTCTTTCATATATCCTTCCTTTTCCTTCTTCCATTTTTATTTTTCCCTTGCAAACTCATTAGTCACACTCCACAATTGGTAGCCTAGAGAGAAAGTTGTGTGATAACTAGGAGTTTTAAGAAGAGGGGGGCTCTCACTTGGGATAGCCAATTCCTTGTCCCCTATCTTAGTGACACCAATTGTTCCAACAAATCTAACTTATAACCATGATCATATAATTGTAGTTTTACCTCCATCTCTTGCATTTTTACTTCCCATTCTTTATCCTTTTTCTCATAATTATTCACCAACTCCTCTAGGTGTTTAATTTTGTCTAGTGCTTCCTAGAGTTCTTGCCTCACATTTCTCTCCTCAAGGTTAACTTATTCTCTATCTTCAAACTACTCATTTCCTCCTTCATAACCTCCAAATATGGGGCTATCTGGAGCTTCTATTCTCAATTTATTTATAGTAAATAAGTCCTCTAATTTAGAATCAAAAGTCATTATCATATACCTTCTCTTTTTCATAGGTCCATTCATGTTACTAGGGTTATCCCCTCCTAGTTCAGAAATAGTTTCTACAACCATAACATTCTCCTGTTGTTGTTCCTATTGAGGTTGATTTCCCTAGGGTTGTTCTCTACTCACATCTTCTCCCTTAGGTTCTCCTATACCTTCCTTTGTAGCATTTTGTTGCATGATCCTACTAGAACATTTGGGTGTAAGTATTTCTGCTTCAATTTTCCTCTTTTCCTTTTTAATACTCTTCTTTTTCACAGGTGCATTTTTATTTTGTTTTTTGTTTTTGAGAAACCCTCTTTCCTTTTGAAACCTCTTCCTCTGGTTTAGAGGGTGTGGAAGTGGTGGATACACTACTTCTTCTGCTCTTATACTTTTGTGACTTAGAAGAAGAATGTAACTCCTCATTTTTATATGGCCCAAACTCTGGCTCTACATGTTTTTCATGCTCGCCTTGGATTTAGGTAGGTGAGGCCACAGGTGAATCATGAGGGTTTTCCTCTTTAGGCTCATTTTGGGGTTCATTTTGATTTCCTTTATCCCTAGGCACTAGGGTGCATCCAACAAATTGTTGATTTCTTTGCATTCCTCAACCCTAAAATCCTCCAACCTTAAGTTTGTGGGTATTGAATTCTTAGGCTCCTTTTTATCAACAGGGTAACTAAGCAATGGTGAGCTAGAGAGGTATCAGGTTATCTTCTTTGGTATTCCGAAGCCTTTATTTTCAACAAATTTATAGAGGAAATTTGGTACATTTACTATCCTATTATGCTTGAGATGACTCAAAAATTTGAAATGGACCATATACAAAAGGTTGTCTTCCATCATAGGTAATATATCTAATAATGTAAGAGGCATATATTTCCCACAACTAGTGTAGAGACATTCTTTTCATACCTTGTGATGAGAAATCCAATTCTTCTCCTCTTGTGTAGAATTCCTCTCGAGCTGTAATTACATCAGACCGAGTTGGGAATTTTTTTCTTGTTCTTGGCAATCTAATCACTTGAGCAATGGTGGTATCTGATTCATCCACAAAAATTCCTTTTACCATGGCTTCATCGTATTGGAGAGTTTATGAAAATATTTTCATTAAATCATCACTGTACTCCGTTAATTTTAGAAAATAATTAAGCCGACCAACCTGTTGTGCAACTTTTGCACACACGCCCTGCTGAAGCAGGGACCCCCCCCTTTTCGCTTTTGTTTTGGTGTTTTGGCCCTTTCATTTTGAGATTTTATCTTATTTAGGCACGTGCTTAAATTTTTATTTTGACTGCCTAAGCATTTACCTAGATTATTCATTGAAAATCCTAAGTTCTGGATAAATTTCAGGTTTTTACTCGGATTCGGGATTTTCTACCTTGATCGGATTTTCCCGGATCCTACATGGACTCTGGCTAGACCCTGTTGTTTGGGGATTTTCAGTATTCATGGATTTCCTCATGGGCCGGATTTTCCTAGATTTCGCCCTGTCGTCGGATTCCCGAGTTTTCTGACTGTCTTATCAATTGCATTAATGACTTCGTACGTGCTTCGAAGGATGTATTTAACTTGATTTTTGAGGTCTTTTATGCTATCATGCTTATTATTTGCCATCGTTTGAGTTGAGGACTGTATCCTTGGAGTTCGTTCTTTGAGATTTTGTTTCAATTTGGGACATTTGGGCTTGAATTGATCGATTTAGGGGCAATTCTTGTGTATTCTGGCCCCTGTTCTTTGTGGACGCCATCCTGTTCGCACTCGCTGTTTCTGGGATCGATTTTCGCTTTACAATGGTATGTGTTTGATTGCTTTGCTTTGAATTGATGATTATGGATAGCGCGTTGATGTCATAAGAGCTTATGGGACTTGAATTCCTGAATATTTGATCGCCTCATGACTAGGGTTGCATAGCATTGATTAATTTATGATCTCCTAAGTAATTTATGAGTTTGTTGGTTTGTTTGCATTTTGGTGAACTTACTTGAGAATCATGATTTTTTCCCTAGTATGGTGTCGGAATTTGAATTACCTAAGTCATAGGTTTGCATGTGTATTAATGGCAGATGTATAGGGTTTAAACCTAGGGCATCGCCATTCATCTTTAGTTTGCTCTCAAACGGGTCTAGAACACAAAGAAAATCTTTTGAAGGTCCATACATAAATTTCCCTAAGCTTAAATCATTGAAATTCATGATTAATGTGATGTTGTGTGTGAAATCACGATTTCATGTCGCAATCTAGCTTTTGGCCTCAGTTCAGGATTTCTCATTCCTTCAGGATAATCCATCTCTTGCAGATTTTCCCAAAATTTGGTGAGGTGCAATAGAATTATTGCTATCATGTACACCATCGACAAAACAAACATTCATCGGCAAGAGGTCATAGCGAGCTCCATTGGTCATACCGATATTCTTTTCCCTCGTTGGGACTTCCTTCCTTTAGAGAGACCTTTCACCGAGTGCATTCCGCTTTCGTCGAGCTCCCTTCATTTCGGTCAGGGAGACCCTGCTTGGTCTGTGAGACCTTTTGGTGAGCTCACAACTCTTGCTGAAACCTTCGCTTTCGGCGAGACTACTGACGGTTGCCAAGAATTCATGACGAAGCCTTCCTTTCTTGGTGAGCTCAGATCTTCTTTCGAGGAGATCACATGTTGTCGGCCAGAGGTTATACCGATGAGACCCCATGTCAGCGAAACATTATGCAGTCGACAGGACCTCTAGCCAAATTCAAAATCTATCACCGAGACATTCATTTGCTTCGATGAGACTCACCCTCGTCGGTGAGATGTTACACCGAAACCACCTAATTTTAGCGAAACCTCATCCTATGACATCCACCTTCAGTGTGACCTCCTGGCGGTCGCCAAGACTTCTCACTGAGATGACAAAATTTTGGCGAGTTGAGATGATTCTATGGATTTCCGCTAACGCCGGATTTTCCTAAAGTCCTTGATTCCTTGTTCTTTCCGGATTTCGCGAAGGGTCTATTCCTTGGCGGAAATCCATCTTTGAAGGATTTTCCTGAAATTTGGTGAAGTGCAATGAAGTATGGAGTAGCATGATGTGTTAGTGATTCTCAATGCATTTTATTATTAATTCATGCTATTTGATGATCTCTTACGAATTTTATTAAGTAGTGATGATCGGATTTAATTGATAGTAGGTGTTTTCATGACTATCCCGCTGGAATCTGTCTAGCCCAAAATTTCCCAAAATTCCTCTTTAGCTCAGATTCCGCGGATGGCTCTGAAACCCAAAGTTTAATAGGATCATTTTATATGAATTGTAATGACACTTTGATTACATAAGGTTTATTCTAATGGTGTTTTGATGGATAAACGTTTCCTTCCTGTGGTTTTTACTATGAATTCCATGTTGAGTGTAGGCTGAATCTAACAAGGCAGCAGCTGGATCTTCAATGTCTAATGCAGAGAGGATTAAGCTGGACATTAAGAGGAAGATCCCCGAAAGTAATATCACATCGGTCTGGTCAGAGGTGACTGATAGAAATGTTGGCCTCTGGGATTATGAGGAATTTAAAGAAAGAATGGCAGCCGAGGATCTTCCCTTGGTGACTAGAAAAATGAATGAATCAGGCTTGTCCCATGTTGTTGGTTTCCCTTCCATGATGCAGTATTATGAGCTAGTTCTTGAGTGTGCCATACACTATGATCAAGATACACAGAGGATAATTGGCCCTCAAGGGAGAGTTGTTGCGAATCTCAACCCTATCTCCATTTCCCAAACATTTGATATGCCAGATAGGTCTCATGTGGTGGGATTTAGCATGAAGGCAGCTCAAGAGTTCTACAATGAGCAAACGATGAAGTCACAATAGCTTATCAATTCTTGGCTGGAAAGGCCTAAGTCTCACTACTCCAAATTGCCCAAGCAGCTATATAGAGCAAAGTTCAAGGAGTATTTTGATGCCATCACCCTTCTTAGCAAGGTGGTTGGACTGAAGAATGCTGGCATGTTTGAGAATTGGATGTGCCATGTGATTGTGAGGATGGATCAATAGAAGATTAACTACCATTAGGCAGGGGTCATTATTGGAATAATTCACGAACAGTTGTCCAATGTGTTGCAAACAAGGTCCTTCACAATGACCTCATATTTGGTCTATGCACTTGCAAGATTCCACCCCTACAAAGGATTGAGTACAAGGGGGATTTTTGGATAGGATATCATGTATGAAGTTTACCCTCAGTTGTACTTGGGAGGTTCAAACTATAGGAGGGTGAATGATGCATTCACCATGCACATTACTAGACTGCTTCAAGGTGCGGAGCATGTCAGGATTTTAGACTAGGCTAAAGAGCTCATCAAGAAATATGGGGCATGGTTTATTCAGTTCCCAACTTTCTCCTATATCTGGATTGATGGTTGCCAAAGAGCCCCATATAGACTTCAAAGATACCCTATTGATCACATTATATTGTTGGAAGTAACTAGGAAGATTTGTGACTTTGATGCCATTGTCAAAAGAGACAAGCATAAGATTGGTTTTGGTTGAGACTTCCCCTTGAGGATTGGTACTGGAGAAACTTGTCCTTCCATTGGTTCTTCCCAAGCTTTAGAAGAAGAAATGAGTACTCTTGGCTTGTCTTTCCACTCCAAGAGATCAAGATTTGATATTACAAGAAAAGCTCAGAAGAAGGCCATCAAAGAGTATAGCCATAAGGTGAATTTGGAAGACTACTGGGCCAACTGCAGTGATGAATTTGAGGTCAAAAAGAAGAAATTCTCCTGGCTTCCAGTTGAGTCAGTTCGATTGTATAATGTAAAGGAAGTTCTCGATCAATTGGAGGATGATGGAAACTTGATCCAGGATCCTGCTTATGAGGCCATAAAAGATAGACCAATTGGTGATGTGGATTGGTTAGAAGAGGAAAAGACAGAATTGAAACAACTAGTGGATCCAATTATCAAATTTACTAGGATGTGGCTAAAGCATAAGCTATGGGAGCTGGAAAATAATGGTGTACAGTGCACCTATGTGCTAATGGGAGATTTGGATCCTCACTCCACCTCTGAAGAATCTACCGAGCGGGATCCTAAGGGCAAGGGTAAGTTGGATTTTCCATTCAGAACCAAAATTAAAGGTGTTCAAGAGGAGGAGGTCCAAGAGATGGAAAAGAAATGAAAGACAAAGGCCAAGAAGAGGACAAGAACTAAGAAGTCTAGATAGAAAAGGAAAGAGGAGCAGAATCCAGAGGTTGATGTGTCGGTGCCCAAGAGGAGAAGAATCATAAAATTATCGGAGAGGGCAAGCTCCGAGGTGGGGGAGGAAGAAGTTACCCCACCAGTGGTAAATGTTGAAAGTTCAGAGGAGAAGGCCAAGGTGTATACAAGGAGGTCTAGGACTCCTTCTCCCAGGGATATTGTGCCCAAGGTTGATCTCCCTCTGGTGGTTTCTCATGAGGAGCAGCATGATGATGTGCCTTCCGCTCATGAAGCTCAAAGCAAACCTAGTGAGTCGGAGGATGTTGAGGATCATCCGGATACTAAAGGAGAGGAGTTTCATGAAGGTGATCTTCATAGTGCAGATGTAGAAGTTGAAAAGATAATGCAATCCCCTTTGGTTGAATATGCAGATTCCCCTGTTAGAACTGAAGAAGTCCCTCCAAGCGAAGAAGAAACAGTGAAGGCTCCCTCACCTATACAAGAGGAAGAACATGTTGAAAAAGAGGAAAGTAGGATAGATGAAACTCTTGAGAAACAAAATGTGAGTGAGGAGGCACCTAAGGATCAGCAGGAGGAGAAACTAGGTGAAGTGCAATTGGAACCCACTGTTCCTGGTTGGTTAGATAAAGAAATAAGGAGAAAACAAGTTGTTGTGGAAGATAGTCCACCGAATTGGGATGCACTACTAGCCAAGATTGGAAAAGAAAAAGGTAAAAGGAAGGCTAGGGTTATCTGAAAGATTGAAAGAGATGAAGCTCATAATAGAGTTGTTCACATTTCCACCCCTGCTTTTGATAAAAATAGAGATACTGTGGTTGGAAAGGACTATAACATGCAGACTTTCGACTTGGGACCTACTTCTGTTGAACAGGATATTGAAGATTATTAGGGTTCTAGTGCAGTCATCATGGGTAGGCTGAGGAAGGAAATAAAGACCAAGCATGAGTTGAAAAGGGAAAATGCAAATCTTAAGAAATGCTTGGAGGATTTGATGAAGTCCTTGCATTCCATCAACGCCTCTACTTCTACTGCAAATCCCTTGCCTAAAGAAACTATCACGGAGCTTGAAAGAATGAAAGCCTCCACTCTTGCCACTACAAGTTGGTTACAAAGGGTGAGAAATAAAGGAGATGATGCTATTAAGGACATTATTTCATCTGGGAAGGAGGTTGTGAGGGCTATTGATTGGTTGAAGGTGGTGTTGGCGCAGGATAGGGAAGATACAGATCTCCTCCTGCAGAAAACCAAAACTATCATGGAATACACCAGGGATAGGTTGGTAAGTGATAAGATTCTTCCTTCCTCCAGAGCTTCCAAACCATGGGAGTGCTATGAAGCATTGCAAATCAGGAAGAACGTGTTGAAGAAAATTTACAAACAAAGGAGGTAGATCGACGACACCCTAGCTGGGGTTTATAATGGTTGCATTGCTTTTTGTGAGATAGTGATGGGGAGAAGGAAGATCGCACCCAAGTACTTGAGCTTGGAATAGTTGAGGAAGTGGTGGCATGATGTTTATGCCCCGACTAATGATGATTCTATTTCTAAGCATCAATTGGATGATGCGGCAACATACATTGTTGTCATTGACAAATACCTAACTTATAAGGTGGATTGGGATAGGTCGGTAAAAAAATCAAGGGAGGAGATCGCATCAATTGAAAGATGACTTAGGGTTTTTCCTGTGCCACCTGTGGCTGACTTGGATGGGGCGCTCTTGAAAGTCCATGAAAGGCTGGATCAGAATAAGGACAAAGGGGAAGGCAGTTAATGCCCAACTACATCGAGATTTGTGCTTCCCCATTATCCAACCTTGCATTGGTCCGAGCTACATTGGGAATCTCAGGCCGACCTAGGTGTAGTTCATGCATTTAATGCATTCCTTCATTTCATTTTGACTTTCTCTTGGTGGACTATTGGCACCATTAATGCTTCGAAACTCTTGCTGGGCCGACAGGTTTTCTGGAGGGATTCTATATATTTGGCATTTCGCCTCTTTTGTAAGGGTTAGAATATAGAGATTGATATAGGGAAGAGGTAGTTAGAACGGAATTAAGTAGAGCAAGTTAGCAAGTAGTTTCTCTCAAGAAAATATTGTAACAGAAAGCTGGAATTGTTGCTACAATGGATAATTCGAATACAAGTAATGACATTGTGATTTGGTGCCATACTGGTATTCTCTTGTCTTGCAAGGTTCTTGTTCTTCCATCTTTAAAATTGCTTTGAGGAGTTTAATATTTAGATTAGATTTGATTTAATAATGTTTGTGATTTGATACTTGAATGTTGCAGCAATCTCTCAGTCCATACTTTTCACAACCAACTGATTGTTAGTTGCTTTGCAAAGTTAGCCTGGACTTTTCATATTCCTTGTGGTTAAGTTCGATTGTGAAGGTTTATTCATTTAAATTGCAATAGGGTTGTTTGAATGAATCTTCACGATTTGAAAATCTTAATACCTTAGAAGATTGCACTGTTTCTATAAGATTGTAGGTTTATCTGGGTCAAGTAGAGATCATTTTTCAGAGATTGGTCCATTCCGGGTGTTGGTCATTTTCATTGTTAACGTTAGGTTTAGTACTAAGTCTAGAAATATCTTCGAAACCCCTTATCTTTTTCTATTTCTTTGATTATTGGGTTAAATCTAGGTTTGAAGTATCATCATATTGTTAGATCTGATAAATTGAAATTCAGTATTTTGCTTGTAGTAAGGTCCCATTGTGATTACCAACATTTTCACATTTTATCACTGAGTTGTTTATGCATTGTCAAGACCTAACATTAGAGACCTTGGGGTTATCTCTTGAGGCTTGCTGATAGAGATTTACCTTTTTTAAGTGAGATAGGATATTATATTGTGTCTAAGTTGTTGTTGTGCATAAAACATCCTCAACAGATTGGCGCTAGAAGGAGGGCCTGAATAAGCAAGCTGGATCAATTTTTGAATGCCATTTCTCCTGAGAGATTCAGAAGAAGGACAAGATCCGATCCAAGAGAGGAGGAATTTCAGGAATTACCAAACCCTACTAGGTCAAGAATAACCAACAGAAGGGGAGAATCATCATCATCCCAATCACCTCCCACATCTCCATCATCCCCATCTTCATCAAGTTCATTTGAGTCTGAGGGCATTCCCAGTCCACAACCTCAGCTAGTCATAAATAAACCATTACCACCCCCACCTCCACCAATGGCTTTCCTAGCAACCAACCCATCTCCATTGAGTTTTTCTGTTTACAATGTCATGCCCAAAAACCCTGAACACTTTTGTTCAAAATTCCATGTCAATGATCCAAATAGGACCGCTGAGGAACACATCAGGATCTTTCAGACTGGCCTTAAGGAAAGGGGGATAAACCATGAGGATGTAGCATGTAGATTATTTCCTTATTCATTGGGAGAGGATGCATTCTATTGGTACAACCATTTACTTGCTGGTTCTATTGAGCATTGGACTGAGCTAGAGGCTACCTTTATTGTAGAAGTTTTGAATCCCCATTAGTTCTAATGAACTCTACTGTCAATTCAATAATGTGAAGAGGGAGGTCAATAAGCCTATAAGATCTTTCAACAATAGGTTTCATCATGCTTATACTAGACTACAGGCCCCTTATGTTGTCGATGATCCCACTGCCTTAGAAGTTTATTATGAGGGACTTGATAGTTTGATAGCTACCTTTATGAAGTGTTGTAATAACCCCCCTGCTAGTCTACTCGATGCATATGCAGAAGCTATGAAAGTTAGCACTAATATAAGGCAACATTTGTCTGGGCCTTTACCCTCATTAGGACTCGTTGCTCACCCTGGACAAGTTCCAGCTCTCAACCAGGCTTTTGCTAGTAATACTCCTGTTATGAATCCACTACCTCATTTGCCTCTGGTCCCTCACCCAGGACCTCTTGTGGGACAAGTGTTATCCATGATTATTTACCCTCAGCAAAATGTGACTCAACCCCTGCATATTCAGCCTCAGGCTAGTTATCCTTCATACCTGCAGAATTCTGAAGTCTTGAACCAATCACTAAATGCTAATGCTATAGTAGGGTATTCCTAGAATAATGTGAATCAGCCTTCACACATTAATCCTGACAAGGAGAGACTAGATGAGTTGTCTGAACAAATAAAGAAGCTAAATATGGAGGTGACTTACTTAAGGAACCAGAACAGTTAGTTGTAAGCTGCTCAGAGAAATATGCAGTCCAATCAGAACAGAGAGAATCCACAAGGACATAACTTTGATAGAGGGCAACATCATGATCAAGGATACAATAACGAAGAGGATACAACCAGGACAGAGGTTACAACAATGAAAGAGGGTATAACAATGATCAAGGATTTAATAATGACAGAGGGTATTATAATGATAGAAGACATAACTATGATAAAGGGAAATCCTCGAGCCAGAACTTTGACAGAGGACAAGGTGGTCGACAAGGATTCGACAGAAGGCAACAACTAGGGAAAAACAAGACTTGGAACACATGACCCAATAATGAAGGAGTCCCCACCCCATTAGACCAACTAGTTAATCAACCTATTAATCAGTCTACCAATCAACCAGTTAATCAAGAGGAGCCTCCTAGTGGTGTGTATCTAGCTGAGGCGGCTTTATTAGGGTGGTGTAGGCTCCACAAAACAAGTCAACATTTGGAGTTAGATTGTCAAGAATTCCAAACAGCAGCCTTGATCTTTTAGTACAAAGTGGAGAATAACACAAGCAGTCAGGAAATAGTACCATCTAATCCTTATGATTCACCACTGTTGGTGTTGAATCATGCTCCTTTTCCACAAAGTAAGGAGAATGTACTTGAAGAAGAATCTGACCAGTTGGGGAAAGAGGCAGACCAAATATGTAATGGGGATGAAATGAAATAGTTATTTGATGAGAGTCTAGTGAATGATAATGGTCCTAGAGATGAAGAAGAAGCTTATGTCGAAAAGGAAGCTTACATTGAAGAAGTGCAGACCTTCCAGAGACCTGTCAAGAAGTATGATTTGAGGGAGTTGCCACACAGGCACCCACAGGCTAGAGGCCCCTTTACTACTTCCATTCCAGAGAATAATTTCAACATGCCTCCAGACCCTAATGCCAGTAATAATCCATCACTGCCTCAGGTATCCAAGCAATATTTATCTCAAGATCCAGGACATGCTGATGTACCAAAAGGGAGGAATGCTGATGCAAATAAAGAAAAGATGGTGGAATACCCGAGGGAGACTCCTATTGATTTAAATGAAGAACAATTGGCCACATATGTTGCTGAAGAACTCCAAAATTTGAAGGTAAATCTATCTGCATTCAAGTTATTAAGAGTTCCAACCATTAGGAATGCAGTCTTAGGATCTTATAATGAAAATTCTATGTCACAAGATAAATCAGTTAGCAAGAGTGTCAATAGAGTATCTAGTCCTCAGTTAGTAGGAAGAAAAAATTAGACTCATAATTAAGTCCATATGTCCCCTAGAGATACTAGGAAAGAAAAGGAAAAATCTCAAGTTGCTCAAGTAGATACTCCCTTAACTCTATTTCAAGGGAAAACAGACACAAGTCCATTCTTGATTTTTGTTCGAATATTTGGTAAGAATCTGCATAATTGTCTGCTAGATTCTGGTGCTTCAATGAATGTTATGCCTTTCGGTGTATGTCAAGCTATGGGAATTACTCCTGCTGACTCACAAAGAAATTCACACAATTGGATAAGACTGAAGTCAATGTTGTGGGAGAGTTAAATATAATTCATATGCAGATTGCTTCTGATCCTAGGATTCAACAGGTTATCAATATACAGGTGGCTGACATACCTGATGCTTATGGCCTAATCCTGGGAAGAGACTTTACCAGGGCCTTGAATGGATATGTCTCGACTGATCACTCCCATATGTGGCTTCCCTGGAAGGGAGTGCCAAACCAGATTAGAATTGAAAGAGAACCCAGAATGAAGTACATGATTACAGAATATCAGAAAACCTCTACTGAAATTCTGGTATCAGAAGTATGGGTAACTATATGCTTGTTTCTCCTCTTGAAGAACCAGATATGGAGGAGGTCCTCATGTTGCATACGGTGTCTAATGGCCTCACCGTAGAGTCTAGTGGTACTGAAGCCCTAGTGGAACTAGTCAAAGACAATGATGAACCAGCTAAAAATAATGATGATCCGGAAGATAGTCAGCTAGCTTTGCTAAATAGTTTTCAAGAGTTTATTCAAAAATGCATTGGGGATCAAGTCTAGTTAGGAAGGAAAATAAATTTCAGAGAAATACTCTTGCCTAATTGGTGCAGGGTGCATAATGCCTCTCATTCAGAATTGGATTGTTGTTTATGCCAGGCTGCAGTGGAACAAATACAGAAGTGTATCAACCCCTCTCATGTAGTTGGAATTGATATCCAGAATGTCCTAGAAGATCCCAAAGGAAAAGGTGGGATGCTTTTCGAAGAGCCATCCGGCAGTAATGGGGCAAGTGAAAAGGTGGAGAACTCTGTAGGTGCTGGTTGCTAGACTCTAAGATTTGATGGGTCCAAATCAAAGAATGGGGTCGGGGCAGGTTTTGAGCTAATTAGTCCAAGGGGTAAGACATTTTTTGTTGCTCATAGACTTCAATTTCACTATACAAATAATGTAGCTGAATATGAGGCCTTAGTGCATGGGTTGTTAATGGCATTGAAGAAAAAGGTTAAGATCTTGCAAGTTTTTGGAGATTTTGAGTTAGTAGTCAAGCAAGTTAGAAGGCAGTACTCCTGCCATGACAAAAGAATGACTAACTATAGACACAAAGTATGGGATATTATTGAAGGATTTGATGCCTTCAATATTTAGTTGATTCCATGAAATAAGAACCAGATAGCTGACTCCTTGGCCCAGGCAGCCAATACATTGCAACCCATGTCCCTTTCTGGACTAAAGAAATTTACTGTGGAATTGACCCCAATACCCTCAATACCTGATAATGTTACCAACTTCTAGGTATTTGAAGACGATAAGCATATTCTAGATTTTATCACAAATACAGATGTTTTTGCTTCTCAAATCGTTGATGAAACTAAGCTCCAAGAAGAAGATATGGACCTTGAAGGGGTAATCAATTTGAAGACCAATACTATTCCCAGGGGGATGGTGCAACTAGAAAGGATTTTTGATCTAGACAAGGTCAAGGAGCAAGAACATGATACCAGGAAGGAGTCCATTAGTGGACAGTGTGATACATTTAACATGGGAACTCAAGATGATATGAAGAATGCTTTTATTGGCAAAGTGTGCACTCCCAAAGAGAGGCAAGGAATCATTGATGCACTACATACATATCCAGATGTGATAGCCTAGAGTTATAAATACTTAAAGACTTATGATACATCGATCATAACCCATACTATCCCTCTCAACCCAAGGGTAAAACCTTTCAGACAAAGGCAAAGACCTATCAATGCTTTGTTAGAACCCATAATATAGAAGGAAGTGCATAAATTGCTCTTTGCAAGGATAATATTTCCAGTCTGACACTCTACTTGGGTTGCAAACTTGGTTCCAGTACAGAAGAAAAATGGTGAAATCAGGCTATGTGTAGATTTCAGGAACCTAAACAGAGCCTCAGAGAAAGATAATTATCTAGTACCCTCACTAGATGAAGTGCTTCAGATTGTCAATGGATCTCAGATGATGTCCTTCTTGGATGATTATTCAGGATACAACCAGGTCATGGTGCAGTATGAGGATAGGCACAAGACTTCTTTCACCACCAAGTGGGGCACTTTTTCCTACAGGAGGATGCCCTTTGGCTTGATTAATGCTGGAGCCACGTTCTAATGAGCCATGGACATTGCCTTTAAGGACATAATTGGTAAGTGCATAATCATTTATATGGATGATCTAATAGTATTTTCCAAGAATAGAGGTGACCATATCTCAGATTTATGCAAATTTTTTTAGAAATTTAGAAAATTTGGGATATCTCTCAATCCGAAGAAATGCATCTTTGGAGTCACAGAAGGTAAATTGTTGGGGCATGTTCTCTTTGAAAAAGGAATTGCGATTGATCCAGAATGCATAGAAGCCATTCTCAAGATTCCACCCCCTACCAATAAGAAAGAAATGAAATCATTCTTTGGCAAGATCAACTTTGTAAGAAAGTTTATCACTGGGTTCGCGGAAATAGTTAAACCACTTAATGCAATGTTGAAGCAGGAAGCCAAGGTTGAATGGAATGTAGAGGAAAAAGAATCATTTGTAGAGATAAAGAGGGAAATTGTTGAAGCTCCTGTCTTGGTAAGTCCCGACTATGCTAAACCATTCTATATATATTTGTTTTCCTCTGATCATTCCTGTGCTGCTATGTTAACTCAAAAGTTGGATCAAGGAAACAAGCATCCCATAGCATTCATGAGTGCACCATTGAAAGATACAGAGCTGAGATATCCAAATGTGGAAAAGAAGGTTTATGCCTTAGTCTGAGCAGTAAAGAAATTTAGGCATTACATCCACAGAAAAAAAATATTTTCCATAGTTCTGGACCCTGCGGTCATGTTGTTACTGATGCAGAATGAGCTAGGGGAGCGTAGAGCCAAATGGGTAACCATGTTACAAGAGTATGATGTTGAGATTCAGCCTATGAAGCTGGTAAGAGGTCAAGGACTTACACAGACAATGGCAGAAACAGGCCCTGACCTCACAGCTTAGAGTTATAATTTAGAGGATGTTTCTCCTGGTGAGTGGTATGATGATATTGTTCATTATCTCCTGACTCAGAGATGCCTTGATCATCTTAATTCAGTACAAAGAAGGTCATTACACTTAAAGAGTGACAGTTTCATGTTGAAGGGAGATGTCCTATACAAGAAAAATCACAAGGGTGTGTACTTAAGGTGCCTAGGAAGGGCATAATATGAAAGAGTGATGTTGGAGTTTCATGACAGATATGGTATAGGCCATGGGTTAGCACCTTCTACAGTGAACCAGATTCTCAGAGTTATTTACTATTGGCCTACACTGTTCAAAGATATACACAACCACGTCAAAACTTGTCATGTGTGTCAGACTGCAGCCACCAGGGAGAAGTATGTCGCACTCCCACTCCAACCGGTCTTCAAGGTAAAACCTTTTGCACAATGGGGAATGGACTTCATAGATTCCATCAATCCGCCGTCCTCTGCAGGACACAGGTATATCCTTACTGTCACTGATTATTTTACGAGATGGACTAAGGCCCTTGCTTGCAAGCAATGTACTTCAGAGGTAGTTATTAACTTCATCGAATCAGGTATCATTAATCATTTTGGGTGTCCTATGTCTTTAGTTTGTGATAATGGTCCTGCGTTTTCATCATTAAAGTTTTCTAATTGGGTTTTTGATCATGGAATTATCATTAAATTTGCATCCAGCTATTACCCTCAGGATAATGGTTTAGCTGAGTCATCCAACAAAAACCTCCTAACTGTTATCCATAAATTGTTAGAAAGAAATCCAAAAGACTAGCATACCCAGCTTAGATTTTCTCTTTGGGAAGATCGCACCAGACATAGAACTTCCATAGGAATATCACCTTACCACTTGGTTTATGGATTAGAGCCTATGTTTCCCATACAGTTAAAGATCCCCACCTTGTAGTTCATTAATGAATATTATGATGAGGGAGATAAATGTGAGACTAGACTTGCTAAATTGTTGCACCTTGAGGAAAAGAGAGACGAAGCCCTGGAAAACTTTGCTAAACATCAGGGGGTTGTCAAGAGATGGTTTGATAAAAGAGCCAAGGTTAAAGCTTTTAGGATTTCTGATTTGGTTCTTTATTGGGATAAAGTCCATGACCGTAAGGGAGAGCATGGAAATTTTGATAAACTTTGGCTTGGCCCTTACCAGATATCAGAGATTCTGGGGGATAATGCTTTCCGTTTGAGAACTCTCACTGGAGAAGATATCCCATTGCCTATCAATGGGTAGTATTTGAAGCATTATTTCTAGTCTTGAGCTATTTTCAGCTCTTGTCTTGTATATAGTTAGATTGGGTTTCCCTTTCTGCTTTTCTTTTTGGTTTGGTTAGTGTAGGTTTGCTTTTGGTTTGTTTTGTTTTGCTCTGCTCTTGCTTTGGAGGTCTCTCTGTTTTCACCTGGATGTGTTGCACCTGCATGGAAAATATATCATTATCTGGAATTGTTCTAAGTATTTCGTTGGCAGATTGTAGTCTTGTATCTTGAAAGGATGGTTGAAGTCTTTGCTATTGCCAATAGTCTCAATGTTTGATTTATTGAAGGTAGGTCATTGGTTTTGATTTGAATTTGAAGTATTCTAAAAATCTTATATCTCTCATATATCTTAAGAATCCTGATGTTACCATAGGATCCTTGTGAAATTTTTTTAGGTGAAAAATCCTATTTCTTCTTCAACGCCACTATGATTCTCAGCCCTGAGTGTGAACTTCATTGTTCACAGGTTGAAATAAAAAGTGACATAGAAAATAATATCAAAAGAAAGAAAAGTGAAATATTGAAAATCAAAAGAATAAATTCAACTTATCAGGGGTACCTGAACATCTCTACTGGGGCTATAGACGCCTGACTGGCAGTAGAGCTATGTTCAAGAGAGTCACAATGATAACCTTGTCGGGGCCATGGACGCCTGATTGGCAGCGAGGCCCTATCCAGGTTGCTTTTGAAGTTAGAATCCTTACGTAGCCTGACTTGATTGAACTT
This sequence comes from Sequoia sempervirens, assembly GCA_007258455.2. NCBI lineage: Eukaryota > Viridiplantae > Streptophyta > Pinopsida > Cupressales > Cupressaceae > Sequoia > Sequoia sempervirens. Next base: position 56,425 of record VDFB02288806.1, on the reverse strand, counting down.
GGTTTCTGCAGTAGCTTAAGGAGGGAAATGAACTCACATGCACACACTCGGATTTTCAGTTTATGGAAGGTTCTATCTATCTTTTGGTTTTGATTCTTTAAATCTTTTCATTCTGATTTGTTTGTCTGATGGTGAGATTGAAACTAGAGCTTCTGGGTTCTTGATTCATTTTCTTCATCAAATGCTCTGGAGCATTTTCCCAGTGGAAGTCGCCATTTGTTGTGCAGTTTTTGCACACACGCCCTGCTGAAGCAGGGACCCCCCCTTTTCGCTTTGGTTTTGGTGTTTTGGCCCTTTCATTTTGAGGTTTTATCTTATTTAGGCATGTGCTTAAATGCTTATTTTGACTACCTAAGCATTTCCCTAGATTATTCATTGAAAATCCTAAGTTCTGGATAAATTTTAGGTTTTCACTCAGATTCAGGATTTTCCACCCTGATCGGATTTTCCCGGATCCTGCTTGGACTCCAGCTGGACCTTGTTGTTCAGGGATTTTTAGTATTCACGGATTTCCTTGTGGGCCAGATTTTCCCAGATTCTGCCCTATTGTCGGATTCCCAGGTTTTCTGACTGTCTTATCGATTGCATTAATGACTTCGTACGTGCTTCGAAGGATGTATTTAACTTGATTTTTGAGGTCTTGTATGCTATCATGCTTATTATTTTCCATCGTTTGAGCTGAGGACTGCATCCTTGGAGTTCATTCTTTGAGCTTTTGTTTCGATTTGGGACATTTGGGCTTGAATTAATCAATTTAGGGGCAATTCTTGAGTATTCTAGCCCCTGTTCTTTGTGGACGCCATCTTGTTTGCACTCACTATTTTTGGGATTGCTTTCCTCTTTACAATGGTATGTATTTGATTGCTTTGCTTTGAATTGATGATTATGGATAGTGCGTTGATGTCATAAGAGCTTCTGGGACTTGAATTCCTGAATATTTGATCACCTCATGACTAGGGTTGTGTAGCATTGATTAATTTATGATCTCCCAAGTAATTTATGAGTTTGTTGGTCTATTTGCATTTTGGTGAACTTACTTGAGAATCATGATTTTTTCCCTAGTATGGTGTTGGCATTTGAATTACTTGAGTCATAGGTTTGCATGTGCGTTAATGGAAAATGTATAGGGTTTAAACCTAGGGCATCACCGTTCATCTTTAGTTTGCTCTCAAATGGGCCTAGAACACAAAGAAAATATTTTGAAGGTCCATGCATAACTTTCCCTAAGCTTAAATCGTTGAAATTCATCATTTATGTGATGTTGTGTGTGAAATTGCAACTTCATGTCGCAATCTGGCTTTTGGCCTCATTCTGGGATTTCTCGTTCCTTCGGGATAATCCATCTCTAGAGGATTTTCCCAAAATTTGGTGAGGTGCAATAGAATTATTGCTATCATGTACACTATAAGCAAAACAAACATTCATCGGCAAGAGGTCATAGCGGGCTCCATTGGTCATGTCGATATTCTTTTCCCTTGCTAGGACTTCCTTCGGCGAGACCTTTCACCGAGTGCATTCCGCTTTCATCGAGCTCCATTCATTTCGGTCGGGGAGACCCTGCTTGGTCAGTGAGAGCTTTTGGCGAGCTCACAACTCTTGCCAAAACCTTCACTTTCGGTGAGACTACTGGTGGTCACCAAGACTTCATGATGAATCCTTCCTTTCTTGGTGAGCTCGGATCTTCTTTCGAGGAGATCACATGTTGTTGGCTAGAGGTTATACCGATGAGACCCCATGTCGGCGAAACATTACACAGTCGACAGGACCTCTAGCCATATTCAAAACCTATCGTCGAGACATTCATTTGCTTCGATGAGACTCCCCCTTGTCGGCAGGACATTACACTGAGACCACCTAACTTTAGCGAAACCTCATCCTATGACATCCACCTTCGGTGTGACCTCCTGGCGGTCGCCAAGACTTCTCAGCGAGATGATAGACTTTTGGTGAGCTGAGACGATTCTGTGGATTTCCGCTAACGTCATATTTTCCTGAAGTCCTAGGTTCCTTGTTTTTTTCAGATTTCGGGAAGGGTCTATGCCTTTGCGGAAATCCATCTCTGAAGGATTTTCCAAAAAGTTAGTGAAGTGCAATGAAGTATGGAGTAGCATGATGTGTTAGTGATTCTCAATGCATTTTATTATTAATTCATGCTATTTGATGATCTCTTACGAATTTTATTGACTAGTGATGATGGGATTTAATCGATAGTAGGTGTTTTCATGACTATCCCGCTGGAATCCGTCTGGCCCAAAATTTCCCAAAATTCCTCTCTGGCTCAGATTCTGCGGATGGCTCTGAAACCCAAAGTTTAGAAGGATCATTTTATATGAATTGTAATGACACTTTGATTACATAAGGTTTATTCTAATGGTGCTTTGATGGATTAACGTTTCCTTCCTGTGGTTTTTACTATGACTTCCATGTTGAGTGCAGGCTGAATCTAGCAAGGCAGCAGCTGGATCTTCAATGTCTAATGCAGAGAGGATTAAGCTGGACATTAAGAGCAAGATCCCCGAAAGTAAGATCACATCGGTCTGGTCAGAGGTGACTGATAGAAATGTTGGCCTCTGGGATTATGAGGAATTTAAAGAAAGAATGGCAGCTGAGGATCTTCCCTTGGTGACTAGAAAAATGAATGAATCAGGCTTGTCCCATGTTGTTGGTTTCCCTTCCACGATGCAGTGTTATGAGCTGGTTCTTGAGTGTGCCATACACTATAATCAAGATACACAAAGGATAGTTGGCCCTCAAGGGAGAGTTGTAGTGAATCTCAACCCTGTCTCCATTGCCCAAACATTTGATATGCCAGACAGGTCTCATGTGGTGGGATTTAGCATGAAGGTAGCTCAGGATTTCTACGATGAGAAAATGGTTAAGTCATGGTAGCTTATCAATTCTTGGCTGGAAAGGCCTAAGTCTCACTACTCCAAATTGCCCAAGCAGCTATATAGAGCAAAGTTCAAGAAGGAGTATTATGATGCCATCACCCTTCTTAGCAGGGTGGCTGGAATAAAGAATGTTGGCATGTTTGAGAATTGGATGTTCCATGTGATTGTGAGGATGGAGCAAGAGAAGATTAACTACCATTGGGCAGCGGTCATTAGTGGAGTAATTCATGAACAGTTGTCCAATGTGTCGCAAACAAGGTCCTTCACAATGACCTCATATTTGGTCTATGCACTTGCAAGATTCCACCCCTACAAAGGATTGAGTACAAAGGGGATTTTTGGACAAAATATCGTCTATGAAGTTTACCCTCAGTTTCCCTTGGGAGGTTAGAACTATAGGAGGGTGAATGATTCATTCACATGCACATTACTTGACTGCTTCAAGGTGTATAGCATGTCAGGATTTCAGACCAGGCTAAAGAGCTCATCAAGAAATATAGGGCATGGTTTATTCAATTCCCAAATTTCTCCTATATCCAGATTAATGGCTGCCAAAGAGCCCCATACAGACTTCCAAGATACCCTACTGATCACATTATATTGTTGGAAGTAACTAGGCAGATTTGTGACTTTGATGCCATTTTCAAAAGAGACAAGCATAAGACTGGTTTTGGTCGAGACTTCCCCTTGAGGATTGGTACTAGAGAAGCTTGTCCTTCCATTGGTTCTGCCCAAGCTTCAGAAGAAGAAATGAGTACTCTTGGCTTGTCTTTCCACTCCAAGAGATCCAGATTTGATATTACAGGAGAAGCTCAGAAGAAGGCCAGCAAAGAGTATAGCCATAAGGTGAATTTGGAAGACTACTGGGCCAACTGCAGTGATGAATTTGAGGTTAGAAAGAAGAAATTCTCCTAGCTTCCAGTTGAGTCAGTTCGATTGTATAATGTAAAGGAAGTTCTCGATCAATTCGAGGATGATGGAAACTTCATCCAGGATCATGCTTATGAGGCCATAAAAGATAGACCAATTGGTGATGTGGATTGGTTAGAAGAGGAAAAGACAGAATTGAAACAACTAGTGGATCCAGTTATCAAATTTACTAGGATGTGGCTAAAGCATAAGCTATGGGAGCTGGAAAATAATGGTGTACAGTGCACCTTTGCACTAATGGGAGATTTGGATCCTCACTCCACCTTTGAAGAATCTACTGAGCGGGATCCTAAGGGCAACAGTAAGTTGGATTTTCCATTCAGAACGAAAATTAAAGGTGTTCAGGAGGAGGAGGTCCAAGAGACAGAAAAGAAGAGAAAGCCAAAGGCCAAGAAGAGGACAAGAACTAGGAAGTCTGGATAGAGAAGGACAGAGGAGCAGAATCCATAGGTTGATGTGCTGGTGCCCAAGAGGAGAAGAATCATAAAATTATCAAAGAGGGCAAGCTCTGAGGTGGGGGAGGAAGTAGTTACCCCACTAGTGGTAAATGTTGAAATTTTGAAGGAGAAGGCCAAGGCATATACAAGGAGGTCTAGGACTCCTTCTCCTAGGGATAGTGTGCCCAAGGTTGATCTTCCTCCGGTGGTTTCTCATGAGGAGCAGCATGATGATGTGCCTTCCGCTCACGAAGATCAAAGCAAACCTGGTGAGTCAGAGGATGTTGAGGATCATTCAGATACTGAAGGAGAGGAGTTTCATGAAGGTGATCTTCATAGTGCAGAGGTAGAAGTTGAAAAGATAATGCAATCCCCTTTGGTTGCATATGCAGATTCCCCTGTTAGAACTGAAGAAGTCCCTCCAAGTGAAGAAGAAACAGTGAAGGCTCCCTCACCTATACAAGAGGAAGAACATGTTGAAAAAGAAGAAAGCAGGATAGATGAAACTCTTGAGAAACAGAATGTGAGTGAGGAGGCACCTAAGGATCAGTAGGAGGAGAAACTAGGTGAAGTGCAATTGGAACCCACTGTTCCTAGTTGGTTAGATAAAGAAATAAGGAGAAAACAAGTTGTTGTGGAAGATAGTCCACCAAAGTGGGATGCACTACTAGCCAAGATTGGAAAAGACAAAGGTAAAATGAAGGCTAGGGTTATCTCAAAGATTGAAAGAGATGAAGCTCATAATAGAGTTGTTCACATTGCCACCCCTGTTCCTGATAAAAATAGAGATAATGTGGCTGGAAAGGACTATAATGTGCAAACTTTTGACTTGGGGCCTACTTCTGTTGAACAGGATATTGAAGATTATGAGGGTTCTAGTGCAATCATCGTGGGTACGCTGAGGAAGGAAATAAAGACCAAGCATGAGTTGAAAAGGGAAAATGCAAATCTTAAGAAATGCTTGGAGGATTTGATGAAGTCCTTGCAGTCCATCAACCCCTCTGCTTCTACTGCAAATCCCTTGCCTAAAGAAACTATCACAGAGCTTGAAAGAATGAAAGCCTCCACTCTTGCCACTACAAGTTGGTTGCAAGTGGTGCGAACTAAAGGAGATGATGCTATTAAGGATATTCTTTCATCTGGGAAGGAGGCTGTGAGGGCTATTAATTGGTTGAAGGTGGTGTTGGCGTAGGATAGGGAAGATACAGATCTCCTTCTGTAGAAAACCAGAACTATCATGGAATACACAAGGGATAAGTTGGTAAGTTATAAGATTCTTCCTTCCTCCAGAGCTTCCAAACCATGGGAGTGGTATGAAGCATTGAAAATCAGGAAGAAAGTGTTGAAGAAAATTTACAAACAAAGGATGCAGATAGACGACACCCTAGCTGGGGTTTATAATGGCTGCATTTCTTTCTGTGGGATAGTGACGGGGAGAAGGAAGATCGTGCCCAAGTACTTGAGCTTGGAACAGTTGAGGAAGTGGTGGCATGATGTTTATGCCCCGACTAATGATGATTCTATTTATGAGCATTAGTTGGATGATGCGGCCACATACATTGTTGTCATTGAAAAATACCTAGCTTATAAGGTGGATTGGGATAGGTCAGTTAATCAATCAAGGGAGGAGATCACATCAATTGAAAGATGACTTAGGGTTTTGCCTCTGCCACCTATGGCTGACTTGGATGGGGCACTCTTGAAAGTCCATGAAAGGCTGGATCAGAATAAGGACAAAGGGGAAGGCAGTTAATGCCCAACTGCATCGATATTTATGCTTCCCCATTATCCCGCCTTGCATTGGTCCGAGCTACATTGGGAATCTCGGGCCGACCTGGGTGTAGTTCGTACATTTAATGTGTTCCTTCGTTTCATTTTGAATTTCTCTTGGCCGACTGTTGGTGCCATTAATGCTACGAAACTCTTGCTGGGCCAACAGGTTTTCTGGAGGGATTCTATATATTTGGCATTTTGCCTCTTTTGTAAGGGTTAGAATATAGAGATTGATATAGGGCAGAGGTAGTTAGAAGTGAATTAAGTAGAGAAAGTTAGCAAGTAGTTTCTCTCAAGCAAATATTGTAACAAAAAGCTGGAATTGTTGCTACAGTGGATAATTCGAATACAAGAAATGACATTGTGATTTGGTGCCATACTGGTATTCTCTTGTCTTGCATGGTTCTTGTTCTTCCATCTTTAAAATTTCTTTGAGGAGGTTAATATTTAGATTAGATTTGATTTAATAATGTTTGTTATTTGATACTTGAATGTTGCAACAATCTCTCAGTCCATACTTTTGGCAACCAACTGATTGTTAGTTGCTTTGCAAAGTTAGCCTAGACTTTTCATATTCCTTGTGCTTAAGTTCGATTATGAAGGTTTATTCATTTCAATTGCAGTAGGGTTGTTTGAATGAATGTTCATGATTTGAAAATCTTAATACCTTAGAAGATTGCATTGTTTCTATAAGATTGTAGGTTTATCTGGGTCAAGTAGAGATCAGTTTTTAGAGATTGGTCCATTCCATGTGTTGGTCATTTTCATTGTTAACCTTAGGTTTAGTATTAAGTCTAGAAATCTCTTCGAAACCCCTTATCTTTTGCTATTTCTTTGATTATTGGGTTAAATCTAGGATTGAAGTATCATCATATTGTTAGATCTGATAAATTGAGATTCAGTATTTTGCTTGTAGTAAGGTCCCATTGTGATTACCAGCATTTTCACATTTTATCACTAAGTTGTTTATGCATTGTCAAGACTTGACATTAGACACCTTGGGGTTATCTCTTGAGGCTTGCTGATAGAGATTTACCTTTTAAGTGAGATAGGATATTATATTGTGTCTGAGTTGTTGCTGTGTAGAAAACATCCTCAACACAACCCTTGTGAAGATAGGAAGGATAGTTGCATCCTCCAAAATTTGTTGATGAGTCATCGGATCTCTCCTTGTGACATCTCCTCTCATCCTAGTTTCTTTTATTGCTTAGTATACCAAATTCAGTTCTGAAAATTCAACTTAATCTTAGTCTACCACCCTCAACTTCTTTTATGACTTCAAAACCTCAGTTTCCATATGTATTCTTACTACTACACCAGACTGTAACTACAAATTCTTCTTCAAATTCAGCTCTGGTATAAGCCAAGGTAAAGTTCTAAAAAATTTGATAGGGTTTCAAGTTTTAGCAATTTAAAAATGGCAGCAGAATAAAAATACAAATAAAATATAACTAAGGTTTTGCATGTCATAATATTCATTAAATTCAATTTAGGGTGGAAGTTTCAAAAAGACTGGCAAAAAGATCGAGTAAGCGTACCCTCCCCCCAAATTAATTGGCGAAGTGAACTCATTTCATGATTATGATTTGGAGGTGGCATAAATGTGAGTTGATGGAAATTAGTAATTTAATATTTTGCATGCATGGAATTGAATAAAAAGTGCATAAAAAGTTTAAAGAAAACTTGATTATTCATAACAACATACCTTAAGTACTTTCATGCAAAAATAACCATCGGTGGCGTGTGGAAACTGAAAGAACATATTTACTTATTGATTTTATGAGACATATATTAAGTGCAAGATAATGAGTATCGAATGGTGAGTGGATATGATGGGATAGATGCGAGCTATCGATTTGACAACTTCAAATATTTGAAATGAACGCAGGCAATAAAGTAATTATTTCATGATACTTAGCATGAATTAATGGATATGAGACATGAATATATTTGAAATGAATGGATGTAATCTTGCAAATATTTATGGTTCCAAATGCATTGAATATTCCTCCAATCGTTAGTTGTGGCTACAGGCACCTGCAGTGTCAGGTCCCATTCTGAACATTAACAATGTGAAGCTATAGGTCCCCTCAGAATCAGTGCCCTTGTGAACATTGATAACAAGTTCCTTGAAAGATATTATGAACATTATTATAATCGTGTAGTGTGTGCATGAATAATGTGCTATGTGTGCAAGTGGTTTTAAAGCATAAGAAATTATGCCTGGGTGATTTCATGGGTTGAGTTGTGTAACTCAAACCTCTAGATCACCAAACGTGTTGGGCATGTCCCATAGTATTGATGTAGGACTTTGTGAATCAGTTTATGTTTTAGGTTCACTATGAGCACCACATTGTTGAATCAATGACAAGATAAAGTCATCATGTTGCATTGGTTTCTTGTATAACTTCAATTTGTAGCCATTAACAAGAAGTGAGAATTGAACTTTGTCAATGGTATGCAATTGTACTGCTCCATTAGGGTAAACCTTACTAATCTCATAAGGTACCAACCACCTAGACTAGAATTTTCCTTTGAAATATTTATACCTTGAGTCATATAACAAAGCCCAATCTCCTTCAGTGAACTCTTTTGTCTTTATGTACTGATCATGCCATTTTATTCACAACTGTTGTATCACCTCTATATGATCGACTACTTCCATTCTTATCTCATCCAACCCATTCAAAGAATGTAACCTTTCCTTTTGTGCCTTTGTTAAATCCATTCCCAACTCTACTGTTGTTCTCAATGTTTTATATTGAAAATCAATAGGCAATACCACTATTTTGTCATAAACCAGTTCATAAGGGGTGAAACCTTTAGTTGTCTTCCATGTGGTTCTATATTCTAAAAGAACTTCCAGTAACCTGGATACCCAATCTCTCTTGTGAAGCTTCACTATTTTTGTCAATATATTTTCAATCTCCTTGTTGGTGACCTCTACTTGACCATTAGCTTGAGGATGATATGGGGTAGATTTCCTATGCCTGATATGATACTCTTCCACCAATTTGGAAATTAGGTCGGATGTGAATTTTGGTCCTTGATCAGTCACTATCTCTTTAGGTACACCATACCTAGTGAAGATCTCATACAATAATTTTGCTACATTTCCATCTATGGCAAACTACAATGCTTTTACCTTTACCCATTTGGTTAAGTAGTCAATGCATACCGATACATATTCTTTGTTATTTGAACTAGGAGAGATAGGTCCAATAAAATCTAGCCCCCATTTATCGAAATGAGCTAGTGCTAGTTGGGGCTATAAAGGAATTTCATCACTTCATGTAGGTCTCCCCATTCTTTGGCATCAGTCACAGCTTCTAATGTACTTAACAAAGTCTTTATGTAGGGTTGGCCAGTAATATCCTATTGTCAAGATTTTGAAGGTTGTTTTGTTGGCTGCAAAATTTCCACCATAGGGTTCACAATGTTATGCTTTCAATATATCAAAAAATTCATCCTCCCTAATACATCTTCTCATAATGTTATCTAGCCTAGTGTAAAATAAAAATCTAGAAATCCAAGAATAAGGGAAGCATTTGTGAACTAACTGTCTTTTCTCTCAAAGAAAAGTAACCTAGAATCTTCCCTGTCACCAAATAGTTAGCTATATCAACATACCATGGAGTGTGTACATTTAGAGAAAATATATGATCATCAGGAAAAGAATCATCAACGACCCCTTCTGCTGATTGGGTAGGAAATCTAGATAGAAAATTAGAAACCACATTAGCCTTTCTGGTTTTGTCAACTATTGTTATGTCAAATTCTTGTAGTAACAACAACCACCTTACAAGTCTTCCACCTACTACTGGTTTATACATTAAGTATCTAATGGTTGTATGATCTGTATGTTTGAAAACTTGATAGCCAGTAATGTAGTGTTTGAACTTGTTAATGGCATAACGAACTGCAAGCATTTCTTTTTCTGTCATAGTGTAGTTGAACTCTGCTCCTTGTAGGTTTTTGCTAATATAGTATATTGTGTATTCTTTATTCCCTTCTTTTTTCCCTAAGATTGCTCCAATAGAAAAGTCTGATGCATTAGTGTGTATGTGAAATGGAAATGTCTAATTTGGACCTCTTAGAACTGGTGCATGAGTTAGAGCTATTTTTAATTTCTCAAATGAATTTTGACAGTCTTCAGTCCAATCAAACTCAGTGTCCTTTGTCAAAAAAGTAAACAAGGGTGCAACAATTTTGTTGAAATCTTGGATAAATCACCTATAATAACCTGCATGTCCAAGGAAACTTCGTACATCTCTATGTTTCTGTGGTACAGGAAGGGTAGATATAATCTCAATCTTCTTTGGATCAATTTGTATTCCTTCACTAGAAATAAAATGTCCCAAAACAATCCCTTGTGTCATCATTATAAAACATTTTTCATTAGTCAAAGAAAAGTTGTATTTTGTGCATCTTTTTAACACTTTTTCCATATTACTAAGAGCTTCCTCATAACTTTACTATAAGTGGTGAAGTCATCCATGTATAACTCCATGTAGTCATGCGCAAAATCAAAAAATATGTTGAGTATTGTTCTTTGAAAGGTAGTTGGATCATTGTACAAACCAAAAGCTAAGACAAAATATGCATAGGTTCCTAGGGGCGGGTGAATGTGGTCTTATTTTGATCTTCTGGTGCAATCTTGATTTGGTTCTAACCACTAAAGCCATCAAGAAATGAGAAATATTTCTTTCCTGCCAAAGAATCAAGAACTTGGTCAATAAATGGTGCTGGGAAGTGATCTTTCCTTGTGGCAGTATTTAATTCCCTATAATCAACACAGAATCTCCATTTTCCACCTTTCTTGGAAACTATTACCAATGGTGAAACTCATTCACTGTTTGATATAGGGTATATAAAACTTGCATCTAAAATATTTTGTAGTTCAGCCTTCACTATCTCTCTTAGAGTTGGATTCATTGGTTTTTGTGACTGTCTTATAGGTGTGTATCCATCATTAATGTAAATATTGTGCATGCATAGATAAGGATCGATGCCCTTCATATGATGGTAATCCCATGCATATGCGGCTGAGTGTGCCTATAGCACTGATTGCAGTGAACTTTTTTGTTCCTCGGTCAAGGAATTATTGATATTTAACATCCTCCATAGAATAATTTCCAACTCCTTTGACAACTCTTGAAATGATGAGAGATCAAGTATTGGTATGATGGGTAAACATTGTTGAGGGAGTAATGAATCAAATAGTTGTGATATCTCTTCTATATAATCAATAGGTACAATACTTTGCAAGGGGTCTTGTAGAAATATGAGGCAGTCCTGTTGTTGTGGGCTCCTGCCACAGTCATTTTGGATTATATGAGCAATGAGCTCATCTTCATCCTGGTCATCCAATAAGGGGATGCACTCTATAGTCATCAGTGTCTCCAGATAATAGTTATCTTCCTCTTCCTCACCTGAATTGGGCGAAATGGTGTGCTCAAGGTTTGCATATGGTTGGGCAAGTGGATGAAGAACCAAGTTCTTTGTAATTGTCCCATTGGATATTATCATTTTACTAGATCTGCAACCTATAAATGCATCAGATGTTTCCAACCAAGGCCTACCTAGGATGAGTGGGTAACCCATAAGATTGACTTTGGGTTGCAGTACTATGAAGTCTATAGGGTATTCCCAAGAATCCAATTCAATAACTAGGTATTCAATAATTCCCTCAAGCTTGACCATGGACCTATTAGCTAATTGAAAAATAGTTTGTGTGGGCCTGAGGTTGATCAACTAAAGAAATTGCATTGTTTGTAAGACATTGATGGCTGCTCCCAAGTCTATCAAAGTGTTCTTAATGAGGGCCTCATTGATCTTAACGTCCACAATTGGACTACCAAGATCAATATACTTAGGAACTATAATGTTCCCCAACATAATATCTGTAATATTCCCCAAGACATGAACTATTTGTGGGTCTTTCCTTTTCCTACCTAGTTTCTTAAGACAAAGATCCCTTACTATTTTGGTATAGATGGGGATGTCTTTGATAGCTTGGATAAGTGGGATTTTGATGTTGACATTTTTCAACTACCCTAAAAGGTTTGTCTCAGCCTGTGTGTGATGCTTTTGTAGAGCTAGGCATTCAAGAAAATGTGGGTTGGGATTTGAGGTACTTTGGTGTACCCAATTTTGTTCAGGCTCCAAAGGTGGTTTATCAAAAGCATCAACTATAGTTTCTCATCCTCCATTTCTGTAATTTGGGGGAATGAAGGTCTAACAAGTTGTTTTCCTGATCTAAGGTGGACATCACTCACCTCTACCCCATAAGTTGGGTATTGCATAGCTTCGTTAGTATAAGCCTGTTGAACATGCTTATTGTTAGGGTTAGGTGCAGGTTGGGAAGGTATTTGTTGCTTGGGTGGCTAGGATTCCAAATTTGATGGTGGAACTAGAACTTTTTGTTGTTGTGGAGGAGGGAGCATGGGCTGCTGATAGTTCATATTTTACTGTTGCCATTGTTGGCTTGTCTGCCACTAAGGTGGTTGTTATTGATTATGCTAGGTTGTCCATTGTGGATTGTAATTAGAACCTTGAAAATTCTACTATGGCTAAGGATTTGGCTATTGGTTCCAATTAGGTTGAGGGTTTGGTCATTGGGGATTTTTCCGCTGGTTTTGATTTACTTGTCAATGCTGAGAGTTCCAAGTAAAAAAGTTTTGGTTTCCAATAGGAAAAGATAAATTAAAGCTAAGGGGGTCTTACAGCATACCTTGTCTCTGCTACCATGGCCTCCTTTGTGCTATATAAAATATTTTTCCATAATCTCCTTCAATGGGTTGAAAGTCAGGCTTCTCAACTTTATCCTATTGGATACTAGCCACTCTTTTGCATTTGCAATTTTCTTTTCTTTGTCTGTAACTTGGAAAATATTTAGTGAGCATAGCCTCAGCTTCCTCCTACTTTTTCTTAATGTGGAGAGTATCCAACTATGTTTCCAAATGATTGATTATATCCTCTTTCATGTTGGATAATAGATTTCTCAGTTCAACTTTTGAAACCCCAGTAGATGATTTACCAAGAAAGGTTGTTTTATCTCCTCTTGGTATTTTTGTGAAGGTCCTGGAATATTTTCTGCATATCTTACAAATTTCTTCAAATTTCATTTGAGAGATGTCTCCTCTCCCAATAAGGTTGAGGGTATCCATCCAATCTTCATTAACCCCTCTCAAAAAGACTAACTTGAGATATTCTTTTGACAACTTGTTTTGAGGGTTTTTCTATAGAGCAAACTGAAATCTTTCAACATAATATTCTAAAGGCTCATCATCCTTTTGTGTCATTCAGAATATCCCACTAGTATAATTTGGAAAATAAATGACTAGGTGACTAAAGCTTTTAGTCACAACAACTAAAAATGACTAAATTCTACTCATTTTTTGCAACTCAGCTATAAATGAGTAAATAAATGACTAATTTGGTTGTTGACTAAAAACCATTTAGTCATACAAATAAAAATGACTAAATAGTTAGTCATTTACTTAGTCACAATCCATTTGAATAAATGATTTAAGGAATCAAGAATATAGCCTGCCAAAATACTCTAAAACTTTAATAAACATACCCTAAAACTTTCGTCAAAATCTTATTTTCAGGTGTAGCCTACTAGAATGGAGTTTTCATTTTAATAAACATACTCTAAAACCTTCGTCGAAACATTATTTTTAGGCATAGCCCACCAAAATGGAGAAGTGTTTCAGTAAAGAATGACAAAGAATAGTAAGGAGATGTGTGTGTAAGGAGGCATAGGATTCATTGTTGCTTATCTCATTCCTACTATGCTCAACAAAGGTTACATTGTTCTAGCTACTGTTTGTAATCTAGGTATTTAATTGACATTTATTTACATAATCTCAAATTCCTTCAGATGCTTTTGAAGTATCAATTTATCCTATATAGGGTTTAGAATGATTTCTTTTAATTTTAAAAATAAATCAAATGCTTTTGAAGTATCAATGTATCTTATATAGGGTTTAGAATGATTTCTTTTAATTTTAAAAAATAAATAAATGATGTATTTTCCTATAATTAGATAATGTGGAGATCTCCTAAATCTGCCTCGACACACTGTCCTCTTTGGCACTATATTCATTACTCCAGCTGCTAGGGTTTTGCATGTGACATCTTTAATATCTTCATGACCATGGATTTTAAATAGATCTGAGTCTTTGCTTTAATCCTTATCATGGTAACCCTTGAGTTCCATAATCCACCTTCAATCTCTTCTAAGAACATTGTCTTAAGCTAGACTGCATAGTATGCATATAAAGCAAGTCCTTCATACCCGCCATTGTTCCAAACCACCACTCACTACCTTGCTTAAAATACTACCTCCATAAACACAATAACATGTTTTAAAATCATGGTTTCCAGTGATTGACCATTAAGGTCACTACTTTCATCAAGATACAATGATATTTTTGTCTTCAAAATCAAGTAATTATGCAAGATAACATTGTGAATTGTTTTCTATGTACGATTTGATTTTCTTGCACATTTACTACTTTGCTAACTTCCTTTAAGATTGGATATTGCAATCTCAAACAACTCACTCACTATCACTTGAAGATTCCTTTTATGAGCATCCTTCTATAAAATCAAACTATGCCCTATAGATTGCCTACTTACTTACTATAGGGGACTCATTGTTTCATGGTATTGTGGGTCTTAAGATCCTTCAACCTTATTGTCACTGCTTCATTGTCCACAAGGTATTATTCACTATTTTCCCATTTTTGATGAGTCTCAAAACACTACTCAAACATGCAATCCACTACCTCCATTATACAATGGCTAAGGAGAAACATTGAACCTGTGATTACCACTATTACTTCATTTGGAAAGTCATTCCCTGATTGCATTTTCCTTGTCTAACACTACCAAAAGCATTTGAAAAACCCTTAAGGTCAGCAAGGGGGTAAGGAAACTCATTGTTAAAATCTCCACTTTACTATGCAAGGTTTGAGCTTTATTATCTTGTCACTGCTCAACATCTTTTTTACTGTCACACCTCAAGTTATTGTCATTCTTCTTACCATAGATTACATTTACAAATGTCACTGAGCTACATAGTGTGCTTGTTATTGGATACAATCTTTAGATTGCAAGATTTTGTTATTGGCTACAATGTCTTAATCTTTCTGGTATTGCAACCTCACTAATCCGCTAGAGTTATTGTTTATGTTTCTATGGAGGCCTAGATTTTGTACCCTAGTCATGCTCTTACCAATGCTTTTGTTGGTATTAATAAACAACCTTAAATCTTGGGTCAGAAAATTAGCTGTCTTGACAGGGTTGTGGTATGATTTTGGATTGTATCTTAGAGTGTGTGGGAAGCTTGTGTTTGATCATTAAGGTATGTAAACCTGATCAAGGAAATGAATCCTATATAGCATGGATCTTGCTTTAATACTTTCCATAATGGTTATTAGAAGATCACATTATTATAGTTTGTGGTAGCCTAAGATTGCATTCAAGTGTGTAACAAACTTGGCTTGTAGTTAAGCTGTACAATTTTAAGTAACATTCATAAGGTTTAGAAAATATTGATAACTCTCTAGAATAGCCCATTAAACATGGATTGTTATTGAATACACTACATAATTGATATAACACAACCACTTTGCATATCGACCAGAGTTATAGGCTCTTTATTGCAACAAGAGGTAATTGGCGCTCTTGGATCATGTTATCATTACATCGTAACCTATCAAACTTGAGTCAACCTAAATGTACCCAATGATGATTGACACCTAATTGTGATGTCAGTGATTTGTACATGAATTGTGCTCATATGAGTGCCTCCATTTATATCACAAAATAGCCACATTAAACTTTTGTAACACATGAATGCATCTTGTATTTGTTATAGCACAATTGTACCACATGACAAATAGAGTTATGGATCACATAATTGTAGTCACAATAATTTGTTCCTCGATTGTGCTCTTATGGTGATTCCATTACCATTACAACACAACCCTTTGGACTTATATTGCTTAAATCCTTATATTGCTTATTTTCTCTTTGGATGGATTGCTTCATGGATTTTTTGTGATTTATACAGCTTTTGTTTTGATAGTAAATGACATTGGATTCTTTCTGAAGCTAAAATGATTTATTAATTATGGTTTTATGATAATTTTGAGTTTTATTTAGAAGGGATTAATATGTGGCATTTTTATGTGCAGGAAGAATAGATTGTGTTGTAACATTCAAGTATGGATGGTTCAGAAAAAAATGGATTGCTATCGGTGTCATAACCAAGTTGGAGAGTACCTTGAGCCAGTGTGAAACACTTCCGGGTGTTTTTGGTTGGAAGAAAAACCTAACTATAGGAATTTTTGAATATTCGACATAGGAAGTTCCTTTATTCTAAAGATAAAATCATAAATTTTCTTGTCCAATTGGACATCCAACTTGAGATATTTAATATATGATAGAGAAATTTTTTACATTGTAAAGATAAAATCATAAATCTGTTGGATCACTTTCAAATTCGATTTGAGGTAGTGAAGCTCCAACAGAGGAAGTTCCTACATTTTAAAGATAAAATCATAAATTTATTGGTCCAATTTGAGATCCAATTTGAGTTCGTGAAGCTCTAATAGAGAAAGTTCCTACATTCTAAAGATAAAATCATAAATCTTCTTGGTCCAATTTGAGGTCCGATTGTAAGGATTTTTATTTTTATTATACTTTCTAACATTTGGCTTGATACAAATTGTTACTTTAGAATTATGGTATTGCTTTTCTTCTAATTTTTTCAACCCTTATTTCAGGGAAGAGCTCTGAAGATGGTTCCTTCAAATGGAGTATACACTTTTCCATTATAGGTTCCATCTAGAAACACCAGAAGCTCAAGTATTGTCATACTTAGGTACAACAAAGTTTGAGGTGAATTGCACTTAGTATTTTATGATGAAATGGATATGTTCTAGCTTGTAGTTAATTGTTATAGCATAAGATATAGGCTAAATAGTTGTTCATATACAATAGTTTCAAATTATAAATTGCTATACCTTATTCTAGGAGAAAATCATAGGGGGAGTCTATACATAAGACACCATTGTTTCAAATTCAAAATTGTTGGCTCTTTCAAAATTGTTTGCTTCATTTATTTGATCTAAGACAACTTGTTGTATAGAAGATTCTCTCAAAATCACAGTAAAATCCTTTATTCCAAGATGACTATTCAGAATATTTCCCATCATAACAATGAACAAAAGCATCAGTCATTAACCTAAACTTTGCAAGAGTCTTATCAAATTATACTTTTCCACTCTCTTTTCCATTCTGAATTTTATTCCCAATTTCATCCATGAAGAACTTCCTTGGCCTGTAGATCCAACTGTTAGCCATAACTTTACCAGGTGTTGAGGATAGCTTCAAATTTTTACCCAAGCAACAATTGAAAAAAATTGACCTTACCAAATTTTTGATTTGGTAAGGTCAATTTTTTTCAATTTTTGCTTGGGTAAAAACTTGAAGCTATCCTCGACACCTGGTAAAGTTATGGCTAACAATTGGATCTACAGGCTGAGGAAGTTCTTCATGGATGAAATTGGTAATGAAATTCAAAATGGAAAAGAGAGTGGAAAAGTAGAATTTGATGAAACTCTTGCAAATTTTAGGTTAATGACTGATGCTTTTGTTCATTGTTATGATGGGAAAGATTCTGAACATTCATTCCAGAATAAAGGATTTTACTGTGATTTTGAGAGCATCTTCTATATAGCAGGTTGCCTTAGATCAAATAAATGAAGCAAACAATTGTGAAAGGGCTAACAATTTTGAATTTGAAACAACAATGTCTTATGTATAGAATCCCCTCGTGATTTGCTCCTAGAATAAGATATAGCAATTTAGAATTTGAAACAATGGTATATGAACAAATATTTAGCCTATCTGTTATGCTACAACAATTAACTATAGGTTAGAACATATCCATATCATCATAAAATAGCAAGTGAAATTCACTTCAAACTTTGTTGTGGTAATTGCTTTGTAAGGAAGTTTGCAATCCATGAACATTCTTTGTGCACATCAGTACATCAGTTATTATCTCGATCTCCTTTGTGATCAAAAGAATAGTGAAATTCATTGCATAACTCATGACCATTTTGTAGTGCTATGATCTAGTGCTCTTCTACTTCTTACTCGCTATGTTTTATGATCAAAAGAATAGTGAAGTTCATTGCATAACTCATGACCATTTTGTAGTGCTATGATCCAATTCTCTTTTACTTATTACTCACTGTTTTCTCAATCACCATGTGCAAATGACTTAGAGGATAGATCTTTGTCACCATTTGACAATAACTTTCATTGTTTTTGGATTGTTTGTTATGATTCAATCACTATTTGACAGTGTTCTTCCTTTCTCAATCCTATAGGATAGAGGACAATTCATAGTTTGCAACTCTATAACAATGGTAAATAGATACAGTAAAGATATTTAAAATTTTAGAAGTGGATTTTTTTTTGAATTGCTAAAGCCTATTTATCAGTTTTATAACTTAAAATTATTTAAGCTATTTGAATAGCTAAACTTCATATTATAAATCTTTAAAGTACAATAGAATCAAGTACTTAAAATGATTACAGAGAAGTTGAATGAAAATTAGTAAATTACTACTGATTTAGCTTTTCCTTTTGCGTGTTTATAGGGTTATTTCTTCCAACATTTGTTAGGCCTATTTTGGATTCTATGGAAATAACAAAGGCAGTTCCACATCCAAGTCTAAATGAGGTGATGACCCATCCTTCTATGATGAAGTTTGTAGGATACACACAAGAATAGATCTAAAAATATCAGATTTTTAAACCTTTAGATCTTTGAGATCATTGCAGATTTGATTTGAGTTTTGTATAGCTAGATGGATCTAAAAAAACGTTGCTTGAAAATGATGGAAATGAAAATGTTATTTGTTTAGAATAATCTAAGGGTGTTATTTTTCACTTGCATAAATTTTTTTTGTATACCTTAAGATAACGGTTAAAATTGTCATTTTTTTAATCATAATACTTCATTGTATATCTATATGTTTTTAGATTGTATTGGATAGTTAAGGTTAAGTTTAAAAAGAAAAAGTAAATTCAGCATAGTATACTTTCCATGTACTTCTTTTCATCACTTGTAAATCTAAATTTTTGTTACCTTTTGTTACTTTTTGTGATCATCAAAAGTAGAGATGATTTAAGTCTTTGTGAAATATTTTCATGCATGTTTGAGATATCTACAAGGTGATGAAAAAGGCCCTAGGGTTTGGTAGGGTTTTGAGTATCCTTACTATTTTGATGGTAATGTTGTCACTAAGTTCTCTCCTTGCCCAAATATAGTCACTTGAGAAACTGCCATGATGCTCTTAATTGTAAATTACTTTGTTCTCCCCACCTTCTCACTACAGGTCTGATTCTTCAACTCTACCAACTACCCTTCCATCTTAGTGTCTTTTCATGCTCTTGCATATATTCTATTATGAATTTATTCTTATGACTCTAAAAGCTATCACTAGGTCTATTATGACTGTTAGATCTTTGAGGGTATATGATTTTCTACTACGAAATCATAGATTGTCATAATTTTGATGACAATTCTCCAAGGATGTTTTCTCTCTAACTTAACTCTCTATATATTCTCCATTATGCATTGAAAATTCATGGTTTCTAGTTAACTATTTATTGGTGTAACCATTGCCATGTTTCTTGGGACTGTCATCCCTATAGGATAGTTTCCTTATAGATCTGAATGTAATTTAAAAGGCGCCCATAAATATTGACAAGTTTCATAAGACTGTTGTGTCAAGGTAGTAGATGGTCGTGACAAGTTTCATAATATTGCCATACAACAAGAGCCAAGAAGGCACGGTGTGGTGTAGCAGTAACATCTTGCATTACCGTGAAGGTTGAGCAATAAATGTTCGGTATGGCGGTAACTCAAAATAATTATCCTGCATCCTTGCAAGAGCCAAGAAGGCACAGTGCGGTGTAACAGTAACATACCACATTACCGCGAAGGCCGAGCAATAATGGTGTGGTGTAGCGGTAACATCCTACATTACCATGAAGGTTGAGCAATAACAGTGCGGTGTAGTGGTAACATCCCACATCACTGTAAGGATCATGTCAAAATGGTGCAGTATCGTAGTTAAACTATAAAAAAAATATCACATTTCTTTGAGGAATTTTTTTGAAACTGTTTGCTTGTCTTGTGTATATTGCTTCCACATTTTCATGTATGTCTAGCAGGGCACTTGTAACTACCACATATGGAAAAAAAAAATCCCTACTGTTATGCTCTGATGGATATCCCTTCGTTATTACTGGATATCTGATGTAGTGCGCATTATTATAGTGCAAGCCTATTTTTTAGATTGTTTCATTTAGCATCACCAATATTATCCACAAGAACATTGTCCCTATTTAAAATGATGGAAATGGTTCACATCTCTCAGAACAATTTCTCTTGCAACAATCTTGGAGATGAATTTAGATGCAATGTGAAAATCAGAACATACTCAAAGGTTCTTAACAACTTTAATAGTTGTACCTAGGGCCATGTTTAACAAACCAAATAAAATTGCTAACTTTTCACTATGGTGGAAGATAAATGATTATTTTTCTTCTATTCCACAACATTGAGTAAAAGTCTTGAATCTAGAAATACCCTATTGCCTTCATTTTCCAAGCCAATTTCTCCAATTTTGCATAGATCTCCCATGTTTGTGGATGTGATCTGTCTCCTACACAAAAATCATGTGCCCATTTATTCCCTTCAATCCAACTACATGCAGGTATCTTTTTAATTCCTCCATATTTCATCAATCACCTTACTATTTGAACCTCACCACACCTACTCACTTTTGCACAGATGTTTTAGAGTATAAGTTGTAGCATTTTTAGGATCCAACTAAAAAAGTAGTGTTTCTGGAATAGTCAACCTATATTCATATATGATCCATAGGAACCAAAGGTTTTATTGGAATCTCAATAATAATGTTTAAAGGGTGTCCTCAAGATAGCCAACACGAGCAAGAAGGTCAACCATGCACACCTAATGAGCAACTATATATGTAATGCAATAAGGGTTAATGACGCGTGAAGTATGTACAACCCTCATCCACTAAACTTGCATGACTCCATGCATCTTGAACACAAGCAAAGCTTACAATGTCGGTGTTCCAGAGTGCTTTATTAATTCAAATATTTTGAGAGCTTCCTTGCAAAATCCATTTTGTGCACATTCTACAATCATATCATTTCATTCCATGAGATGACATCTCTTTGATGCATTTTGTCAAACAATTCATTTTGTACTACATTTTGGTGTCAAATCTTTGGTAATTATGATTAGTTTCATTACATTCAAATTCTGAATTTTGGGAAATTATATACAATAAATAGATTGATGGTTGTTTGGATAGTGAAATTAGCTCTCTTAGAAATTAACTGAAATATCTAGAAGGATTATTTTAATTAAAGAGGATTTTGTGGTTATTTTTGTAACAATGATTAATAATGATTTTACAATGCAACTAGCTTGCTATTTTCATTCAAGATACAAGTCATCAATGTCAAGCACATACCAAGAAGATGGTACTCTACTTCAAACTCTCAACCTCACTTAGTATAGTCTGCTTACGTGGGGATATTAAGGAAGTTGGTAAAAAAATAATATATATCATTTTTTGTTTGTGAAGGAGAATCCAGTGAGATTCAATATGGCAGTGGATCAATATTCGGTTTCTTAATTAAAGATGATGTCAAAGCTGGGAAACTTGTTGTGAAACATCAGGTTAGTAATTTTTGAAAGTTAAGGCTTCCCAGTTGGATATCAAATATCTTTTCTTGTCAACTTAATTTGCAATTTATGTATAAATGGATTCTTCCATGGTGCAGGTCTTTACTCAGACAAAACATGAACCAGGGTTGACATTTTTGTTGCCTAATTAAGTCTAATGGCATTCTTGGGCTTGGTTTCTAGGAATTTTTTTTTGATAATGTTGTTCCAGTCTGGTTAGTGTTGATAGCCTTCATCCTATAATGTCAACTTCATTCTATAATCTGAGCATATCACCTTTCTTAAAATTTGAACAAGGTTTTGAAATCAAGGGTTCAATATGCATATTTCAGGCCTATGTTGAACACTCTATTTAAGGCATTTGTTGAAAAGGTTACAATTTTTTAATTGATTTATCTTTCTACTGTGTTTGGACTTTCTTTTGTAAACTTGCAATATACAATGCACTTTTATTCTTTTTGAATTGAAACTAATATTAATTTTTTTGGTTGTATTGAGGCACAACTTCATTCATGGCAGAAAAGGCAACACCCTATTGCTCATATTAGATGGCACATTACATATAAAGGAGGACATATTCTAGCTAGGTTATTGTTGACTGCATTGAAGGAGAGAGCTTCATATATGGGACACAAACAAACTCTCCTTGGATTCTACATGTTACAACTTTCTCCAGGAAGATTGCCCACTTTGTAGAAATTCTAAGAGATGAAAGGGGCATTTGCTCGCATTGAAGGGCTTCAAGCATGCATTTCCATCATTGTAGAATTCTTTTGGAGAAGTTTCTTTCTTGCAGTCATTTCTTTCAATATTGTAACTCATATTTTCAGTCTTGTGACTGAAAATAACAATTGTAATACTCTATTTGTAAGTTGTAACTAGAACACCTTTCTTTTATTAATAAAGTTCACCAATTTTTCCTTCTCAATGACTTTCTTATTATGTGCAATTGATGATTGATGTGTATTTATGTGTTTTATGCTTAAATCCTCAAACATCAATCAATTAAAATGACTAAATATACTACTAATTGACATCAATTAATAATTAAATTGACTAAATATACTACCAATTGATAGAAATATGTGAACAGTGAATAAATATGACTAGATGTATGACCAATAAAAATAGTGAATAAAAATTACTAAATATACTACCAAATTACAACAATCAATGACTAAATCAACAACTAATAAGTGACCAGATTACAACAATCAATGACTAAATCAACAACTAAATAAGTGACCAGTTAAAATATTAGTGAATAAAAAATGACTAATAAATGACTGGATTACAACAATCAATGACTAAATATATCAGTGGAAAAAAGTGACTAAATAAATGACCAGATCACAACAATGAATGACTAAATTGATGACTAAATATACTACCAAATCAATCAATAAAAACAACCAATAAATGACTAAAAATGGTTTATTCATCAATTTGGTCGCATTATATATGACTAGAAATAAGGTACTAGTGGTCACGTGACCAACTATAGTCATTTATAAGTAGTTTTTAGTAGTGTTTTTAGTATTTTATTGTTGTTTATATACTAGTGTACCATCCTTCCTCCTGTCAGGTCCTCTACAGTAGTCTTGGTACTTCTTGAAAAATAGTGTCTTAATGGTGTCCCAATTAGGAACATCTCTACCTAATCCCATGAACCATCCCAAAGTCGGATCTTTTAGAGTGGTAGGAAAAATCTTTAACCTATGTGTGTTAGAAGTATAATCATAACTTCTGCATAAGACATCAAATTCAAAGAGAAATGTATATGGGTCTTCAGTCATTAACCCATAGAAAATTGGTAAGATCGAAGGAGGAATGTTCTTCAACACTGTGGTTGTTTCTTGGTTAGTAATAGGAAACCCAAATGTTGGTTGGGCATCATCATCATCTGTTGCATCACCCATGATGCAGTATGTTCCTTCTGTATGTGCGCTAGAGGTTGGTGAAAATGAAATTTCTTCTTTAGTGGTACCTTCGCTCTGAGTACTAGGGTCACTAATTTTTGCAATGGATTTCTGGCATGTGGAAGGAAGGAACCTACCCAAGGGATCTCTCTGCTTTCACATACATAAAATATGACTTTAGATTCAATGGTCCTGCACAATGTTAGTATCTTGGTGTTGAAAAAGGTGGTATCTAACAATCCTAATGCTTGAAAAGAGAAATTAACTATGAAAACTATAAGAATAGGTCTATGAAGATAGCACCATCCCTAAAAATGACACCAAAAATGTAGAGTCTAAGCTAGTGTTTTGTAAACTTGGTAAAATATACTCAATTTAGAGGGTTAACTAACTGAACAATCCACTTCACATTGCTTAGACTACATTAAATCATCAGCCAAGGTGTGTAATCTTATGATGGTGCAGCATTGTATATGCCTTCATGGACTTAAACTACCTAAACTATCCTATTGAAGTCATTCTAATTGCTGTAAATTCACAAAATTGTAAAACAATAAAAGTATAAACTAAAACTAGTTACTACGGGTACCTACAATAAAGGATGTGACTGAACTATTGCTAATGAAATGATACTATATTAAGTGAAAGCTTGATAAAGGCTACTGACTCAACTAAATTATCCTATGAACTAATACTAATAATCATTACATGCATGTCCTAAACATTCATTCATAATAAGCAAGAAATGAAATCCCAATTAACTTGCATATGATTTATGAACAATGATAAACAATACCAGCTATCAACAAAAATAAATAACTAAAAAGGTGAAGTGAAGAACAATACCTTGAGTGGCCTACTCAAGTAACTATTCCCACTTAACTGAAATCAATCTAACTAATAGATTTCATGCATTCCATGAATTGATCTCCATTTATTGCATAAGATGAAAGATTGCAAAATATTCTTGCACAAATCATACTCAATCATTTTGAGGATTCATTTTTTAAACTAAAAGTAATAGATAACATAAAACTGTGAAAGACCAACTAACCTATGGATTCGGCCAACAATTATATACAAATCGAGGGAATCCTTATTGAAAGCAACAACTTAACGAAAATCATTAACTCCACTCCCAGATATTTAGAATGTAGAATTAAGACTTGGAATTATTCATCCTACAACTGAAAAAGAAGGAGAATCCTATCAAAACTAGAACTTTACCAAAACATAATGCATGCAATCATACACCCATCTTTCAAAGCCCCATCTAAGAAATACCTCTTCTTCAACGTTTATTAATCGATTATAATAATGTGTGTTCTATCTTTATTAAGTGACTTCAACCAATGATCATCATGTTCAACTATTTCTGCAATTTCCCCTGTTTTGGTGTCCAATGCCCCTTTTGCTATGGGTTCATTCTGCAACTATTGTGTATCATGGTCCCTCCTTTAGTTGCAGACAAGTCAGTTTCACAAAACACGTACACAAGGATAACTATCATAATTAAACATAGGATTCCATCAACATTCCCATATACATATTCATATAAACCATTTAATGCTAATATATTAAATCATAATTCCATCACCGTGTTTTTGGGTTTAGGTTTGCATAATGGATATAAAAAGGATAGTATGGTATGGAATATTGTTTAGAAAGTATGTTTAAAATTATCTTAAAGTCTACATAAAACCAACAAAAAAAAGCTATTATCTAGACCTATCAGTGGTAGTCCACGTGGACCAAAACAAATAAAAATAATATCACCATGTTACCCTACCACTTGTGCATTAGCCACAATTTTTTTTTTTAAATTTCGAGCACCTTGCCACCTGTCATGCACCAATTCCTTCAACTTGTCGAAAACGGGCTGATTTTTTCCTTTTCCTGAAAGTGGAGCCCATCCGCCTCCTTAATCAATGGAAAAATATACGTGCATTGGATTGGATAGATGCATGGCTTTGACAGCCTCGCCACCCTAAATGAATAGTTTAGAGCATTAATCGCTCATCACCTTCTTCATTACCTCCATTAACCAACTTTCCTTATGCATCCCTTTGCATTTACTTAGACTGTTGGGTGCATAAATAAGAGATCAAGGTTCATTCAATGCTCCAAATTATTGCATATCCCACTCAATCTCATTCCTTTTATTTGCATTTATTCTCAAGTGTTAATTTGGTTATACACCCATACTAGTTCAGCTCTCCATGCTATTTTTTTTTGGCTCTTCATGCTTCTTCATTTGGCTCTGCACTCTCGAGAGCTCCCTTTCTCTTTTAGGTGAGGTTTCTAACCTCACTCAGCCTATACCAGTGTCTTACAATACGACAATGTTTTGCCATGCACTTATTTTTTTCACAAAATTTTGTTGCCAAAATTTTTCTTTGAAAAAGATTAATACTAGGAAATTTGGGGAGGGTTTCACTGGTTTTCGTTTCCTCTATACTTGTCCATGCACTCCTAATATTATGTTATTCATTGCATGATGTTTACTCTAAATTGTGCTTTTCATATTTTCTTCCTTATTGGAAATATGAAATGGATTCCATTGTTTCAACTTCCTTCTATGATAACGGTTTAAATGGTTTTTCATTACTATTAGACTTGTTCAACGAAATATGGAAAGGGTTTGACTAGTTTTCTACCATGCACTTGTATTCATGTGTTCGTTATTGCACAAATATTAAATCTGCAATTTGCTTTTTACATTTTTTTATTATTCTAAAATATGAAAATGGTTACAATAAATCACATTGCAAATTATTTTTTATACTTTACTGTTGCTACGAAATATTCATAGGGTTTTAATGTTTATTATTTTGAGGGTTTATGCGATGCGCTTGCATTCATCTGTTCCTCATTGCATAGACTTTAACTCTACAATTTGCTTATAATATTCTCATGTTATTCTGAAATACAAAAATGGTATCACTAGTTTTCATTTTGAAGATATTTTGGCATGCAATTATATTATTCTGTTCTTCCATGCACAATAGTTCTATCTCTGAAATGATTTTTTTATTTGAATGTTAATAGCAAACATGGAAAGGGTTTCACTAGTTCAGAATTACAGGGTTTTATGCCATGCACTTGTATTTATGTGTTAAAAAATGCACAAATTTTAGCTCTATAATTTACCTTTAATATTTTTTGTTATTGCCAAATATGAAAATGGGTTAACATGTTTTCATTTCAAAGATATTCTACCATGCAATTATATTATTTTGTTCTTATATATGTAATAGTATGTATATATGTAATTGTTTATGTATATGTATGTGACTGTTACTATGAAATATGGAAAGGGTTAGACTGGTTCCCAGTTAGTGGGACCTATATATATACATATATATGTATATATATATAGGTATACATATATATATAGACACACATATACATATATAGACACACATATATGTGTCTATATATATATATATATATATATATGTATGTATGTATATGTATTAATATGTACATATATATATGTACATATATAGATATGAACATATATGTACACATATGAGTTCACATATATAGTTCATATATATATATATGTATATGTATATGTATATGTATATGTATACATATATGTGGATATATATATGTACACATATATGTATATGTCCCACTTTCCCAGTAACACAACACATGGAAAATCAATCGTTCACATGTGTCCCATTAGTCAAATTACATCACACAACTATAGTTGCCTTATCCTCTTTTACCACATGCAACCACCAAAAAATAATGTGTTAAGGCCACCATAATTTCCTGAGAAGCAAACAAGGATTGCACACCATGAAAACATACAATCTCTGCAATTGAAGGCATTGAAAGAAGTTTCCAAATTTTAAACAAGAGGACACAAATTAAAGACTCCATACCAAACCAACATTGAACATATAAAGATATTTACAAATTCAAAAATACATTTCTCAATCTGTTCCAATTTCCATTTACCATGTCTCACTTCAATATTCATATCTACATGGAGGCAGTGGAGGCAAGAGCATAAGCAACAACAACATGACACTATAAAGTTACAGGTATTCTACTGCTATTAATTTTGTATGCCTTTGAATGCCAATCTATTGTATGCTATGCAAAGTGGGATAGGGGGTAGGTTCGATTGGATTTGGTGGTGGGATAGTCTTGGCTCTTAGTTGTTCTTGTGGCATTGTATCTATGAAAATATTGGCAGTGATGTAATGCAAGTGGTGATATTTAAGAGGAGTGTGGGTTATACTAATTTTATATTTTGACAACATGTTTTAATGCTACGGGCCATTAACAAGCAATATGTGTATCTATGTATGCATATATATGTATGCATGTATGTATGTTTTAATGCTACAAGTCG
Source organism: Sequoia sempervirens (assembly GCA_007258455.2). Taxonomy (NCBI): domain Eukaryota; kingdom Viridiplantae; phylum Streptophyta; class Pinopsida; order Cupressales; family Cupressaceae; genus Sequoia; species Sequoia sempervirens. Next base: position 28,280 of record VDFB02288806.1, on the reverse strand, counting down.
TTAACAAGAAATATGGCTTGTATGTTTCTGGTATCAATTGTGCTTTGAATATTCTATTACATGTAAGATTGCAAATAATTATTTGTGTTTGGGATAAATATAAATCCATTATAATACAATTTTGATGTTAGAGTGATTTGACTACTCTTGTTGACTTTATGGATGAAAATTGTTTTACCATTCTATATTAAGGTGATCCTATACACCCTATGTTTGGAGGTCCACATGGAGTGCTTGGAGGACTAAAAACCTTGAACATAATTGCCCACCATGTGGCCCTACCACTTGTGCATCTATCAATTTAGTTTTTAAAAAAAATTCACATCAGCACCTGTCACGCATTGATTGGTCCATGGTGTTCCTATTTTGCACAAACTTTAAGTTTGCAATTTTTTTTTACTATTTTACAAATGGATATATGTGGATTCTACCTCAAACTATTTAAATTGGATTTTCCATTTGTATTCATTATGCCAGGGAATTGTAATATATTGTATGCAATGTAAATGTTCAATTCTTAATGCCTAGCAATGCCTTTCTCTTATAAAGGATGTTTTTGTTTAATCCAATCTTAAATTTCTCTTCATTTTCTTCTTTAAACTCTTGTATTATAATACAATGTATGTATGTATGTATGTATATATACATATATATATATATATATATATATATATATATATATATATATATATATATATATATATATATATATATATATATATGTATGTATATATGTATGTATATATGTTTGTATATATATATGTGTGTGTGTATATATATATGTGTGTGTGTATATATATATATATATGTCTATATATCATAGAGATTATGGTATATTCGGCTGACACTTTTCCATTTTGTGTCTTGTTCACTTAGCTTGATTGGTCTACAAATTCAATACATGTTTGGCTCAACCCATTGTTCCTTCTAAGCTTTGTTGATGGTGAGTTGCAATTGAAAGGTATAAACTTTTTTAACTATTCTTTGTGTATTAAGCTAAGCACTGCTACATGTCTTTGATTGATCACTCCTTTCATTTGTTCTTGCAGCAAGCAGGATATAGGCGAGTGCAACAAGACACATCATCAAGAAAATCCCTACCATAGAGGTGAGGTTTTTAACCTCACTAAGGCTCTACCACTGTCTCCTATTAGTTATTCTTTTTTTTCATATTATTTATTTGATTTGTAATGGGTGTGTTGTCTTACCTAAGTTGAAGGTTATGTTATTTGTCTTGATGATTTTGATCAGATTTTGTGGTTTTCCATAGTTTGAAGGTTCTCTTTGGTGCATCCACAATGTGCTTGATGAAGTGTATGGCATGTAGGGTGTTTATGAACACTTCCAAATTTTGTGTTCTTAAACACACTCACTTTTTCAAGGAAAAATATGCTTATGTTCTAGCATCACTATGACTTTAATGGGTTTAATTTCTTATTTTTCTTTCCTCTCATGGTTAGCCAAAATCTATCTTCATTCAATTGCCCGCCACGTGACCCTGCCACATATGCTTTTAATATGTATATGCATATATGTACTTTTATGTTTATGCATAATTGTACATATATGCATATGCATATATGTACAAAACTATGCACATACATATATATGCAACATGTACATATGTGTCCACATACATATGCAAATATATTTGTTGATACATATGTATGTACATGTACATATGTACATATAGATATACATATGTGCACTAATTTTTTATGAAATACAGATCTGCACAATGAATGATTGTGCATTGAAGAAAAAAATAATACAAATGCATGGCATAATACCTTCGAAATTAAACATATATGATTGTTCAAAGTTATTATACACATACATATATATGAACATACATATGTATGTACATAGATTAGTGCATGTACATACATATGGATATGCACTATGTATGTACATGCACTAATCTATGTACATACACATATATGTATCTGAACTAATCAATTGTGAAATTTAGATGTGCACAATGAATGATTGTGTAATGAAGAACACACAAATAGTAGTGCATGGCAAAAAACCCTCCAAAAGAGAACCATTCAAACCCTTTCCATATTTTGTAGTAACAATCAAATATAAAAACCAAATTGAAGAGTGCATTATTGTACAATGAATAACTGAATAATAGGAGATAACAAAGAAGATTACATCACAATGGAAAGCCCATGTGATACCACAAACATACAATCCAACAAGTGTACTTGAATTGAACTATACCAATAAAATTTTATTATAATTGGTTTATATTTGTCCCATACACAAATAGTTATTCATAGTCTTACATGTCACAGAATATTCAAAGCACATCTAATACCAAAAACATACAAGCCACATTGCTTGTTAATGGCCTGTAGCATTAAAAAATGCAGCCAAAATATAAAATTCGTATAACCAACACTCAATGCACATATATTTGTTCATTGATTAAGGAGGTGGATGGGCTGCACTTTCAGGCGGATGGAAAAATGGGCCCATTTTCAACAGGTTGGACGAATCAATGCGTGACAGGTGGTGGGGTGCTCGAAATTAAAAACAAAAAAACAAAATTGCTAGATGCACAAGTGGCAGGGTGACATGGTGGGAAAATTTATGTGGTTAATATCAGGATATTACAATCCCCAACAACAAAAGTAAATAGATAATAGGGTATGTGCAGGATCATGATGGGCCAAAAAGTAGCGATATGATGGGTATGTGGCTAATGACATTTTTTTTACCCAAGATTGATAAAACAAAAAGGGTTTTTAAAGGAAATTCTCAACTTTCCACCAATATAAATTATGCTTTAATTTAAATTTAATGAATAATTATTATTCATTTTCTATTTAAATTACGACTAAAGTCTTGATTGATAGGTTGACTGAAAAACATCTATAGCTTTCAAATGGTATCACATTTTTTGAATCTGCAAAATGTGTCACATTATATGCTTTGCATACTATAGGATTAAAAAAAATGAATTTCATGAAGTTTTGACCAAGTTAAGGTGGTCAAACATACGAGTTTTTTATATTTTTTAAAAGTAATAAAAATTCATAATTAATTATTTACTTGGAAAAAAATTACAAAAAAATATGCATCACGTCAGGACATGAGTCCTCTACTTATATCTAAAATATTATAAGAAAAAATTATCATTTTATTGTGGTTAGGGTGGTCAAATAGACACCTACTTCTTATTTTTTCCCTGAAATTGAAGTGCTACTGCATTGAAATTTCAAATTTTCACCAAATAGATTTTTTTAAAAATAAACCTAGTAGTTTAGAAACTACATTCAATTTGCTATAGATTCTATTCTTACATATTTTTGAAATAATATAGATAACTTATTCAAATTTTTACTTCAAGTTGCCTAACTCTGATTTTTCTAAATTTTTCGCCACTTTAGGGCTTTTTTTTCCATGATGATCCTGCACATACCCAACAATTGAACTATATCTTGCAGTCTGGAATATACATAAAAAAAGTAGCCAATAATTCATAGAGTTGTAGGGATGGTCCCTCCCAATCTCAATCAAGCCTACCAAGATAAACATATGGAGATGTGTTCTTGTCTCCTGCTTCTTCGTTTTGAGTTGTGGTTACATGATTTGCATTTTCATTTGTAAATTGAGTGCAACTTACATGCAATGGTGCTGAACAACTATTTCCAACAGAAAGTGGAGTGCAACCTACATTTGGGTTGAGAATCGAATTGACATCGGCAACAACAAATAGAGGGATGTATATGTTCAATATTTCTTGAAACAAGGCACGGTTGTCTGCTAACAAGTTTGTAGGACTGCTTATATGTGTTTCTTACTACAATGACCTATGGGCCTACTTTATCTCTATTTCCTTCCTATCTTGTTTCTTTTGAACCCTCTATTACTCCATCTTCTACTACCTTTCCTTCCTATCTTGTTTCTTTTGAACTCTATCTTGCTCCCTCTTTTGCTCCCATTCCTTCCTATCTCGCATCTGTTGAACTATCTCTTGCTCCTTCTACTCTCTTTCCTTCCTATCTTATTTCTTTTTAGCTCTATCTTCCTCCCTCTTATACTCTCTTTCCTTGCTCAAATTTGCATAGTAATCTAGCATTTGTGCTATGGGAAATGTGGCAGGTGGAGATGGAAATGAATAAGTTCCTTGGTCTTCCCACTGCAAGACAATACCCAATTTATTAGCTCCATCCACCAACCAAGATGGTTAGGTAGGGGTCGAGGGAAGAATTAAACCATCATTATCCACATCAATAGCTCCCTCTACCAACCAAGATGGTTGGGAAGGGGCTAATGGAAGACTTAAATTTCTATTACCCATATTCATAGATCCATCTATCAACCAAGATAGTGGGCTAGGGGACAAGGGAAGACTTAGGTCGTCATTAAGTTCCTCGCGTTGGTTGTCCACCATGTCATTAGATTTTTTATTTACTATTTCATTCATTGTCAATTCCCAATGTTGTGGTGTTATATGCTTTCCTGGTGGAGCACTAACTACCACAATTGTCTCCACTTCTACATTTAGTTCTTCTTTAGGGGGGAATGTAACCCCTCTTTTACATGCAGGCCAACTTTATATCGCACCTACACACATTAGGAAACATGTTTCAAACAATGATAAGAACCATCAATGAACACCCTTAAAGACAGAGTGATGCATGAACATTTTATTTTTCTTTATTGTATTAGTTGATAGTTTATAATGATAAATTTGGTAATAGTTGAATTTTATGTGATCATACTACTTTGTTTGAATTGCACAAGTTTATAACCTTTTGGATTGAAATGAAAGGAGTTGATCATATGGCCTTCAACAGATTAGAATCAACAATGCAGAGAACTAAAATTTAATGTCATTCATCAACAGTTACTAAGTATGAAATCCCATGATATTGAGTTACAAGTTTGTGTGAGAAACATTTACATAGCATAAAACATATTGGAATTCCCAAGAATATAGAATATATGTGAAAATGTTGAAATTGAACTAAAAGAAATTGATGTTATGTGCTTAAAGCATATTGGGTGAAACAGTGACATTGAATTTAAGTGGATATGCATTGACATTCATAAACAGTATAAGTCAAAACCACAAATAATGAGTTAGAAAGAATAGGGTGTCACAATCACATTGTCATGAACAAAAATGACCTAGTCTTGTGCACTTAGAGTAGATAGGGTGTAATAGTCACATTGTAAGGAACATAAATGCATTGACATCCATAAATAGTATAAGTTCAAACCTCACATAAAGAGTTAGAAAGAATAGGGTGAAACAATCACATTGTAATGAACATAAATGAATTGGTCTTGTGAACTTAGAGCACATAGGGTTTAACAATCACATTGTAAAGAACTAAAATGCATTGACATCCATAAACAATGTAAGTTGAAACCCCAAATATTGAGTCACAAGATAGTGGGTGAGAAAAAAATATATTGCATAAAACTGATTTATATACCCAAGCATATAGAGCATAACAAATATCCAGGAATTGAACTGAAATGACTTGAAATTCATAAATAGTGTAATTTGAAACCCCAGATATTGAGTTATAGACTTGTGGGTGACAAACAGTTATGGTGCATAGAACTGATCTATATTGGCAGACATATAGAGCATAAGAAAACCCCAACAAATGAACTCAAATGACTTGACATACATAAATAGTGTAAACTTGTTGAAATCCCAGATATTGAGTTACAGGTTTGTGTTTCACAAACATTTATAGTGCATAGAACTGATCTATATTGGTAGGCATAGAGATCATTAAAAAAACCCAAAAAATGAACTGAATTGACTTGACATTCATAAACAGTGTAAGTTGAAACCCCAGATATTGAGTTACAAGTTTTTGTGAGAAACATTTACATCACATACAACATATTGTCGTTCTAAGATAAAGAATTTAAATGAAAAACCCAAGGTATTTATAGTATTGTGAAAAACATTTGCATAGCATTGAACAGATTGGCATTCGTAGGCATAAACAATAAGTTTGTGTAGAGTACATGTATCTTGATAGTGTGCTATTTCTTTTGTTGCTTCTCCTCTTTGTTCGCCTACCTCCAGAAAAATGTAGCACTGAATATGAAAGTGAGATGGGGTAAATGGAAATGCATTTTTGAATTTGAAAATCTCTTTATATGTTCAATTTTGTTTGGTATGGAGTCTTTAATTTTTGCCCTCCTTTTTCAAATTTGAAAATATGTTTTGGTGCCTTCAATTGTATAGTTTGTATGTATTTATGGTGTGCATTGTTTGTTTGTTGCTTAGGCAATTTTGGTGGCCTTAACACCATTTTTTGGTGGTTGTAGGTGGAAAAATAGGAGAATGCACCAGTTGTCATGCGCATGGATTTGACCAATGGGACACATATGAATGATTGAATTTACTTTCAGTGTTGTATTGTTGGCACAATGGGATAGGGGTAGGTTCGATTGGATTTGGTGATGGGACAGTCTTGGATCCTAGTTTTTCTCATCGATGTGGATGTATTAAAATATTATTAGTGATGTAATTCAAGTCGTGATATTATAGGGGAGCATGGGTTATACTAATTTTATATTTTGGGTGCATGTTTTAAAGCTACGGGCCAGTAACAAGTAATATGGATTGTATGTTTGTGGTGTCAAATGTGCTTTGAATATTCTCTGAAATGTAAGACTGTGAATAATTATTTGTGTTTGGGACAAATATAAACTGATTATAATACAATTTTGGTGGTATGGTGATTCGAGTACCCTTGTTGACTTTGTGGGTGAAAAATGTTTTACAATTGCATATTATGGCGATCTAGTGTGGGGCCCATGTGGGACTACTTCTATCCCTAGTATAGGATCCCGCCCTACTTTGGGCCCCTCTCCCCTACTACAATTTTTTTTTTTTTTTTGCGAAAATAATAAATGTCAACTTGGGGGGCCATACAACCTGACTAGGCAATTTTTTTTTCCTCAAAAACAACTTTACCAAAAATGGATGAATTTACAGTCAAAATTTGTCTGCACTACCTTCTAAGTGCAATTGTGATGCTGATTTGGGCCCAAAGTGCTCTAAAAATTCATTGAACTCTTGGATCAGCTACTTACTCTTCACACTTTTTCAAACCCTTCAAAGATCAACCTCCTGATTGAGCCTCGTCCTGCACTATTTTCTCTTCCAACCAGCAGCCAACAGGAGCCACTTGCTCCTATCGACTTCCAACTGGAGGACCTTTTTTCTCCCAACTATCTACTTTGGGGAACTTTTGGTTTGCTTCTTCATTATTTTCAAATTTGCATCATGATTGTTGTAGTTCTCCTCTTCTAATGTTGTAATTGCACTAAAATAAAGTGCCACAATCTTCGTATTTTAGTGTACTCTATCATACTGTATGGTTCTTTGGATTGATCTATGTATCCAATGTTAGTTCCTATATACACAATGAATGCAACAATTGGTTACCCATGCATTTCAGTGTGATGGACTATATACCATATAGACACTCATATTTTGCAAGCAATCTACTTATCTTTAGAAGCTCGATTCTACATCTAGTGATGCAAGAGAATATACCAAACACTAACAAATTCAAGGGTACTTCTGACCCAAACTCAAATTGAGAAAATCAAATTCAAAACACCATTGTTTCACTTAACTTTTCAACACAAATTCATCAAATTTACTTGCCATTCTTAAGGCTACTAATCATTAATTTTACAAAATCAGTAATCCACACTCTTATTAAATACAAATACAACTTAACCAACATAAAAATGACTACCAAAACAATAACTTGATAAGAAACCCTAAACCATTCATCACTTTCATTATTCACCAAATTTTACTTTTTATCAACTAGTTCCACAAGAGCAAAAGACAACAACCAACCATTTATGCTTCCTGCCTTTTATCAAACATTCAAGGCACTACAATCATCATATATTGATTGAAAAAAAACCTTTACACATTCATAGAACACCAAACCAACATATTTCATATCTCTGCAGTCAAGACTCCCTCTTTGCAACTTGGAATCATTTTTCTCAAAACATCAAATTTACAAGTTTCCTTTCTAAACCTTTCCCCAAAAATTTAGACACCTTTGACAACCTCATTTAGAAAATTTCTAAACATTTTTCAACCATTCTTTTCATTGTTCCAACAAAATCTATATTCCTAGCATTTAAAGACCACATTTCTAGTAGCATTGTAACATAGCTGAATCGGGAATTCCAACCAATACATATTGAAACTCCATGAAACAAATACTGTTTTGGAAACCCATTTGTGTCAATTTAAACATATCTCAACATTAGATATCTTTTCTTTATAAAAATCACCAAAATAATTCAATGTTCAGTGCATTTAGGCTTCTAATTAGGCCACAAATACAAAGAGAATGCCCTTAATTCACCACCAAAGCATCAAAAGAATTTAAATATTCTTGTAATAGGTCACAAAACTCAAGAATCAAACACTTTTAGGGAGAAAAGGGCTCACTAAAATGGTGATCATTCAAACCCTTACTTTATGCATAAAACAAGCCCTACAAATGAGGGTTTATTGCAAATAACCTTTACAAACCTAAAAATTCTTTGTAAATGCTTCCTTCATGATATATTAGGTCTACACAATCCAAATACACTATCTTCCACTCATTTTCATCATCATTTCTTCCTGTCACTACTTGGAGGTATCATTTTCATGTAGAAAACTTAGAAAATTTGAGTGAGCAACAACTATAACCCTACATTCTTGCCTTCCCCTGACCGTCCATCACAACAAAAATTCAAAAAATCCTAATTTTAACCTACTCCACTAATCTATACTAGCTAATTCGGTGGAGTAGTCATCATTTGCTTATAAGACTCTCAAAACCCAATATTAAGGGTTTTTGACCGAACTTCAATAAATGCACTCAAACAAATGATATACTTGATGGATTTTCTTCTAATTGGATTTAAATGAAAGCATACTCTCTGCCCTACTTGGAACAATAAGTTTTAGAGTCCAAAACAACTGTACAGGCCTACTAAATTAGTAAGCAACAAAAAGAAAACATAGAATTTCAAGAACAAGGTACTTTTATTATTAGATACTCTTGAAGAATACAATGGATCATCATTTGCTCGCCCTCTCAAGCCTTTTAAAGATGTTTCCAATCAGTTTTGTAATTTCCCCATCAACTTATTTTACCAATCCCTTCAATTTTCCCACTTTGTCTTTTCATATTCTTGCTTTTTTCTCTTTTTGCATTTTTTACATATTTGGCAACTTTTGTAATTTTTGTAATTTTTCTTTTTCCACCTAGTGACCTATTTGCGACCTCCAATACATTATTTATGGCCACTTCATGAAATTTTACAAAGATTTGCATGCTTTTACATTTAGAAACTCAATTTTTCAAATTTTCCTTTTGAAGGCATTTAGTTAACAAGGTGCTTTTGCACCATCCAGAGACTTGGTACTTGTCTCTAGTTAAGATAGGTTATACCAATCTGTCAAGAGAGTGTCTAGTTGATACTCATACAATTGTCTCCTTGGTCCTGACCTTATTCTTGTTGTAGTGTGGATTCCTCTATAGTGCTTCATCGATAGATTTTGTAGTTACTCTTGAGTTGACAGTTTCAACTCAGTCACTGTTTATGATGGCATCTTTTGCAGTGGTACTTGATTCAATTTTTATCAGTGCTTGTCACAGTTTGGCATTCTTTTGAAGTAGTATTTGGAGGAATCATCATCATCCTTGGTCTACTCTACGCCAGTCTTCACATTGTTCTACTTTATCTCCTTCTTCAGTTAAGACTGGGGACTCTTGACATTGTGATATTTGAGTAGTGACTCACCATTGGGGGGGAGTTGCATGGAATTTCTTCATTATCTCTTCTGAGGGGGAATTTTTCCTCACTTGAGGTTTTTTCCAACTCATCTTTTGAGAGTTTTTTCTCTCTTTTGGCAAGGAGTTTTGTCCCACTGGGTTTTCTCCTTTTATCTAGTTGTGAGAGATTTCATTTGCATTTGTACGTGGGTACCTAACATGGCCTAGTAGTTGGGACCCATCTTTGAGTCATTTTCATAATAATATTCCCCCTAATTTTCACTTAATGGGGGTTGTTGGTGTGAATAAATGTCTTGTACCTAGTTATTCCACTTACTAGGTAATTAGGGGACATATTCACATGTTAAGTTTACTTAGGTCCTAAGTTTCTTTCTAGAAGGTGTTAGTTGTCATTAGTTGTTATCTTATCTTTGACAACTACTACATGTGACCTAGGTAGTTGTGATTAGTTGTCTCATGTCATATGATTAAGACACTTGTGATAATCCTATGACATCTGGTGTCTAACCTTGGCTATATAACCAAGGGGTCTCTACTACAATGTACAAACAACCACATTGATTCTTTTTTCATTCATTGATAGGAATACAATTTATTCTTTTCATATTGATCTTTTGAGTATTTTGTGCTTTCCATAGGCCTTTAGATCTTGGGTGGCTATCTCCATAGCCAAATCTTACAAAAATGAAAGGCAAACCTGACTTTCTTTGATGCCCTAGATTGAACCATGAGGTCCTTGAAACCCCAAAATGCACCTAGCCAAATCTTCAAGCCAATGTGAATCCCTCAGATATGGGAAGGAATTTGCAACACCTGGAGCTTTGATAACATGTGGGAGTAAATGGTGACTCCCCAACACCCCCAAGAACAATTTCTAGACCAAAACAACTTCCACAAGAGAGAGAATGGCAAGAAAGCTTGCTTCAACAATACAAGATGGTTGAATACACTTGAATATACATGAGATGCCTTGCTTATAATGGCAAGGTTGAGAGATAGGATTAGACAAGATCATGACAAGTGTCTTAATCCTACAACATGATAAAACTAACAAAGTAACTACCTAGGAATCAAGCAATACTAGCTAGATAAGATAAGTTCTAGAAAATCCAACTAAGACTTCTAGAAAGAATCTTTTATACTAAGTAAACTTAACATGTGAATATGTCCCTTAATTCCCTAGTGAGTGAATTAGGTAGGTACAAGACACTTATTCACACCAACATTAATGGCTTAGTTACATGAAACTTTTGATTAGGGAAAGAGCCCTTCATTTTCTCTTCTCATGGTATTCATTTTGGTAGAGTTGAGGGTTTGTATAAAGAGAATTCATGAAATGTTCATTTGGTAAAGTAGCCATGAATTTGTGTGTGATGGATTGAATCATAATCCTTTAAGTCCAAGATTGATTCTTAGGAAGGCAATTTTTTTTTATTTTTTATTTTTTAATTTGGAAAATTCCACAATGAGCTAAATATGGTTTTTATGATCTATGAGTTATGTGGCTTTGTGTGCTTTTCCATAGTTACAATAGTTGGTACATCCATTTGTAAATTTTGATTATTGAATATGCATGTGAAACATTAAGAAAATGATTGATTGAAAGGAATTTTGAAACACTATGTGAAGTGTTCATAAAGAAGTGGAAGGTAGAGAAATTGTCACATTATAATATTTGACAATTCTTGTTGAAGTCAAGAGATTGATTAAAATATTTTTCCTCTTTGCATGTCTCAATTTTTACAAAATCCTTGTTCATATGGTTCATAAGGTGTAATTTATTTTCCCAAAACAATAATAAAAATATGATTCTTAACCTTCCAAAACACCTAATATTTGATTAACAACACTATCGACCCTAGCATTCAAATTTATCTTAGATAACTAAGATTTAAAACTATTATTTATGTGTCAACAATATCATTACATTTTGAACAACAAATGATATAAATAGCTCCTAATATACTTATTATAATGAACAACAAATAACCAATGAAATATCATCTCTATCTTATTACATTAATGGTTGTATTACATTCAAATAGTAATAGAGGGGCAAGAGGAAGAGATGATAGAGACAAGTAATAGATGGAGGGAGATAGATAGAGAGAAGACAAGAGATAAATATAAAGATAGGGAGGGAGAAATAAGGTGTGTGTGTGACTGAGTGTAATATATAAAGATAGAGATAGGTAGAGGAAACATGGATTGTGTGTGTGAATGAGCGAGAGAGATATATGGATATGGAGATAGAGAGGGAGAGATATATAATAGATAGAGAAAAAGCAAGAGAGGAGAGAAATAGAGAGAGGATAAAGAAGTAGAGAGATATAGAAAGAGGGAGTGATAGGGAGAGAGGGTTGGAGAGGGAGAGATATGGGTAGAGAGAGGGAGAGATAGAGAGATAAATATATTAGGAAATATAGGGGAAGAGAGAGATATATGGGAAGAGATGAGGAGATAGAGATAAGGGAGATAGATAGAGATAGAGGTGAAGATTGAGATGGAAATAGGGATTAATATATAGAGTGGGGAAGAGAGGGAGAGCGATATATATATGTATGTATGTATAGAGAGAGAGAGAGAAGGGAAGACACATATAGAGAGAGAAAAAGGGGAGGCAAAAGAAAAGATAGATTGAGAGATAATGAGGAACATAAAAATAGAGGGAGACAAATATTTAAAGAGCTCTCTCTCTCTCTCTCTCTATATATATATATATATATCTTCCTTTCTTTATCTTTTATCTCCCTTTGCCTCTATATATCTTATCTCTATCTCCCTCTCCCTTCTATCTTTCTCTCCCTTTTCTCTTTATCTATTTTCCTCCTTAAGTGTGCAATGAGTACACTGAAGAGGTCTTAAAGGTGAAGTATCATATTTTTAATCAAATGGCATGCTACCATAAGCATAACTCCCTAGGGACACATGCTATCCTCAAGATTGTTGGTATGAAATGATTGATCAAAAGTTAGTTTATTTTTCTCATTATAACTTTTGATTTAGATTTTAAGTTTTTAATTTATTTTATTATATAAATTAAAATACAAATTCAAAATATAATTATTCTAAAGTTTAATAAGACACTTAATTATAAATTAAAGTAATTTTAATAATTACTAATTATTATTTTTAATTTCATAAGAAGACATAAATAATTAAAATAAATTTAAAATTTAAATCTAACTTAAAATTAAAATAGAATAAACTAAATGTAAAGTCAAAATATATCAAAATACAAAAAAATAAAAATTAATAATAAATAATAAACTTTTAAGTCAATAAATAATTAAATAAAATATAAAACTAAATTTGAATTTATTAGAATTGAAATATTAACTAGTATATATCTTCAAAATAATCTATATAAAATTGAACCCTTTTTTATTAGCAAATTTAAAATAAATAAAAAATTAATGTATGATTTCTAAAATGAAAAAATAAAAAAAATTGTAATTAAATGAATTTTGTGATATTCTCCACTTTTAAATAATTGAAAAAAATCAATAAAATATCATTGCACATGAAAATATAAAGTAGATTTTTTATTTTTCTTTTCCGACTTATTAGATGTAAAAAAAAAAAAAATATTGTAATTAAACAATGAAAATAGAATTTTGTGATATTGCCCACTTTTAAATAGTTGAAAAAATAAATAAAAATAAAATAGAAAGTAGATTTTTGTTTTTCTTTGAGAGATTATAGAGTTACACCTAATAAAATATAATTTTCATTTTCATTTCAATCTTATCTTCTTTTCTTTAAAAAAGAAAGAAAATGTAACTTGTTGAATAATTGCATAATCTTACATCCTTCTCTCAATTTTTGATTGTTGAGTTTGTGTCTTTTCATATGAAAAACACCTTCCACATAAATACACATATAATTGCATATCCTCACATAAATACATATATAATTGAATATCCTACTAAATACATATATAATTGCATATCCTAACATAAATACATATATAATTGCATATCCTGACATAAAAATCTCCCGCCTCCATATATGCTAAATATAAATATAAATAGCATTCTCCAAGGAAACATAAGTTGAAGAAAGGTTTTTGCTCGGTTTAAACAAATTTCTGCCTTGATTTCATAGACGACTGCAAGTGAATTTTCTTGTTGAACATATTGATTTTCACTGCGCCCTTTGATTGAAGCTTCATTTGGTTCTTGTAATTGAAGAGAATTTTGAAACCCAAGAAAAAGTGAGGGTGGAATTTGTGAAAGGTTGAAATGGAAAGTTTTGTGTGAAGATCATCTTCACATATTGAAAGACTAAGTTGAATCAGAGGTGAATTTCATTTTTTGGGTTTATTAGATTTTTTTGAATTATATGCATTGTGTTTTTGAATTATATGTATTTTAATGGGTGTTTTTGTCTGTTTTTAATTTGAACATATATGGTGTAGAGTAAGAAATAGGGTTTAATATAGGATTGGAGATTTGATTTTCACTATGCCCATTGATTGGAGCTTCATTTGGTTTTTGTAATTGCAGAGAATTTTGAAACCTAAGAAAAAGTGAGGGTTTTGGAATTTGTGAAAGGTTGAAGTGGAAAGTTTTGTCTAAAGATCATCTTCACGTATTGAAAGATTAAGCTGAATTATAGGTGAATTTCATTTTTTCAGGTTTATTAGATTTTTTTGAATTATATGCATTTGAATCGGTGTTTTTGAATTATATGCATTTTAATTGGTGTTTTTGTCTATTTTTAATTTGAACATTTATGGCATAGAGTAAGAAATAGGGTTTAATATAAGATTGGGGATTTGATTTTGGGCTTTGGGCTGTTTTTCAAATTAGTAATTATAAAAAAATTAATTATATTATAAAAATAAATTAGTAATAATAGTTGGAAAATTTAAATGGGTTCTTTATTTGAAGAAAGTCCTTTATAATGTAAGTACTTGAAATGATGGCGATATTTGAATTTGATGTCATTAAAGAAGAACATGAATTTTTTAATTCTGTTTAGGCCAAGAAATTAATCAGGTTTTGTTGAATTCAATGAAAAGATAGATGGAAATATTGAAATAAGTGTTTTTTTGGTCAGATGTTTTCATTTTTATTAGGGTTTTTGTGATTTTCTTTGAAAACAAATTTGATATTTTAAAACAAATTTAGTGTTGTGTAAATCTTATTTTTTGAATTTAGTTAAACAAAGATGATGGTAAAGTCTAGAATTTGATGATTGGTGTAAATTAGGAAGGGACAATAATGAGTTATTTGAACAATATACCACCAATAAGCAAAAATAGTTTTTGTTAGGTTGTGTAAAGTAGAGTAAATTTGCAGAAATAAAAGAAAGGAATAAATTATGTAAACAAAGCATCTTAATGGTATTATTGGGTAAAAAGTAGAAAAAAAAAACTATGTTTTGTTTAACTAAACAACTGATATGTATCCTCACTTTTGTTGGTTGATTGGAACAGATTTTGTATTGGAAGCCAAACCAGAAATACTTCTTGATAATTTATGTATTTTGTTATTTTTATTAAAAAAATTGAGATTTTGTGTCAACAAAATAAATAACCAAAAATACCATACAAAATCTATACTCGAATTACACTACTTAACCCTAAATATTGTCACTAAGTCAAGTATGTACGACTAAAATAAACCTCTTTATACATGACAATACATCTTACACATGCATCTATAGGTGACAACAATATTATAATCCATTACAAATATTTTCATTTATATTTTCTTACATAAAGGTAAGGTGTGAATACACTAAACATAATTCTCTAGATATGTGGCATTGATGATTGCATAATATAATTCTTTGGTCAACAATTTTAATTATTTTAGAGGATGAAGAAGATTCAACAGTTCTTAGATTATTGCCTATCCATTGGACCACTGAGTCACAGTTAACATAAAGGAACAAAAGATAGAGACACAAAAGAATTGATCTAGGTATAAAATCCATCACCATATAGGTATTACACAAAATCAAGCATGCTTAATAATCTAGAATTGAATTGCATAAATCCATATGTAGAGAATAACTAATTATTACAATATTTTTAATATTTTAAAATATTGTCCCATTATCAAATATTTAATACATTCATGCCAATAATTATGACAAGATAAATCCTTAAAAAGAATTGAGATTCCCTTAGAGATATACATATAACCCTAGAGACACTTAGTGCATGATACCCAACATAATTTTATATTCTTTTGATGCCTTATAACTTCACTCCCTTGCTACAACCGGATATTACATATTTGGAGCCCTAGAAAGTCCCTGCACCTATAAGTGTCTTAAGAAACCATCCAAAAAATCTAAACTCCTTTAGAAAATCACAAAAATTTCTTGTAGGCAAAGTGTTTCCCTAATTTGCAACATTGTAGCTTGCCAACAACAATGGTAGAATTTAAACCACACACAAAAATAGATTGAACAAACATTGAGGATAGATTTCAAGTACCCCTAGTTGCTAGCATAGTGTATTGGCATTTATTGCATTTGGTAGGAGTAAAATAGAGCCAATGTGTTCTTTATATTTTAAAACAATGCCTTACTTTTGGAAAAATTATACAATGTTTCTATTTTAAACTTATGAGGTCCATTCTACCATCGTAGACATTTATAGCATGTTTGAAAGCTATATGGCCCACTTTATTTTCCTTGGAGACTATCAACATTTTGTAGGGATTTTGAACCAATGTCATCTTAGGTACGAGTTTAGAAACCACTTAAAACCCTTGATGCACTATGTAGAAGCCAAAGAATTTATCACCACTCTTGTTTATTAAATGATAGTGCTTTTAATTGTACCATGAACCATGCCAAGCCTCATGCGTGGTTTCAAAACCATCACAGGGAGTCAACACAAACCATGTGTTCTCTTTATTAGAAAAACAAAGGTACTTAAGGATCTTGTCAAGGGTATGGGAATGTTCAAGAGCCTACCCAAACCTCTAACACATAAAGAGATTTCCCCATCAAACAACAAACATGTCAAGAAAATTTGGACAAAAATAAATGAATAGCCTAAAACAAAATGGTAAAAAATATAAACACAAAATAGTAAGGGGTAACATATAAACATTTTCAACAACCCCAAGACCCTCAAAAATTGAATGAGAGATGGTCACTTTAGTCCACTCTAAAAAATTAGGGTCAAAAGTGTTAGATAGCTTGGTAAGCCATTCTTAAGCCTAAGTTGGATCACTTTCCTTGATGTCTTATTTATCAAGGATTGTATTTTATGATTTAACTAATGCACATAGGGGTTTGAACACCTAGATTCCCATTCATTGGATATTTGGAGGCCCTACAACATTTAATATGGTTTTGTCCAAGAGCTTAGGCTAGCTAGGTTTAGATACATGATTTTTTAAAACTCTTTTAGGTTTAATTTCTCTTGGCATAATGTGCTCTTGGGGAATTGGCCAAAATTTCCTTTCAATTTCACCCAAATTTGGCATGCTTTTCAAGAATAATTCCTTTTTTCAATTTGTAAAGAGAGAATTTTTAACTCTTTCATCAAATGTTTTTATTAATCAAAATTTCTCTTTGTATACTAATTCAATCATCATTTCCAATATTCTTTTGTAGATTCAAGTCCAAGCCATCAAAGTGGTATTATAAATTACACATGAATACAAGTATTTCTTAATACTAGGGTATTACTACTACGACAATTGCAAGGGTTTCAACCAACTTTCCTTTGAGTGCTTGTATGCATTCTCTTTTGTAGGGTCAAAGGAGAAATCATATTAGTAGTGCGCTTTGACACTCCTATGAAAGTGTTTGGAGATCTCCATCACCTCATGCTAGCTACACTAGTTGGTCTTTGCCTCCTTTGAGGGGTCATCTCTCCTCAATTTCTTCTAGGTGATGTGAATGGAGCCTTCTTGAAGGAATATTCTAAATTTATATGTTTGACACTTCCAAATTCTCCTCCTTGTTAGATTGTGCAAGATAATGTTGGTTAAGAGCTACTTCCAAATGAGTAATGTCTTCTAACAAGAGCTTGATGGGGATCCTCCATTTTATCTAGGAATTATTGTTTAGGCGCTTAGTTTATATCAAGGGTATATGAGGATGCATCTAAAGACACATGCGTTTCTCCTAGTACAACCTTACTCAAAATTAAGTAAATGAATAATTTATTTAGTTAATTTAGCCAACCTAACACATCCCATAACTAATTAATTAATTTAGAATTTAACTAGTCAATATCCCTCTCCACATACTTGATAAATTTATTATTTAGTTATCTCATTTCCACCTCACATGGCTAAAATATTTAATATTTTTATTTATTTTTTTAGCTATTTCCCTCCATTTCTAAGAATAAGGGAGCCCCTAGATGCATTTTCCTTCCACATTCTCATGGTTTCAAAAAATTACTATTTTTAGTAAATGCAATATTAGCTTTTCATTGCCAATAGTGGCATGATATGATGGTTAAGTTGTTGTGGTGTTGTTCTTTCCATCAATGTTCAAACCCCATTGGGGTCTAATTGTTGAATGTTTAATTTGGGGATGAGGTCCCCCATTTGTGACTCACCAGTTCATAGCTTCGGGTCAAAAGCGTTTACCCCTTAAAAAATATTAGCTTTCCATTAAAAAAAAAATGAATCATGAACCTTCATTATTTCCTCAATCCTAGAAAAAAATTCCCATTCATTCTCCATCATTGATCATCTAATGACTCCACCATTCACTTTCCCTCCTAAAAAAATATAAATTGACACACTATCCTCTGCAAAACCATCATCCGATTTTATGCTAATTACATTTAGTCAAAATAGGCAACCTTTTGAGCAAAGAGCAACCACATTTAATCATTAGAGCAAATCTACTTGATGATAAAAATTATGGTAAATTTATTTTACATTTTTTGTTTGAATTCCATTTGCATTCTCTATTTGAGGTTTTGGTGGTTTAAAATAGGAAGCTTTTTATTTATATTTGTTTTCTATTTTAAATTATAGATTATCACTTACATTCTGGTGAATTTGATGGGGATTGTATCCCTTGTCCAAATCCACCATTTTTTGTGTGTTTTGTATTGGTTTTTGATAACATTCTTGCAGGTTCTTGCTTCTTTTGGGTGCTCTTAGCGGTCAAGTTTTTTCTAGGAGCTTCTTGGTGTAAAATAGATGCTACAGTTGCATCTTGAGGGCCAAAGAAACAAATATTGATATATAATTTGCTATATTTTAGTTTTTATTTTGCATTTTTAGGGTTGTGGCCAAGGTTTATTATTTGTATCGATCCATGCAATTGTATAGGTTATATGCCAAAAAATTCTCATTGGTGTCTTTATTTTTATTGAGATGTATTTTTTTTGCGAATGGCAATCTTTGCAAGGTTCAATTCATAAATCAACAAAGGGTTTCATTTAAATATGCAATATTTTAAAGGCTTGGATGTAGGGTCATGTAAATCCATTGTTAAATCCATGTGTTTGTTAAATGTGGTGGTTTAAGGTTTTTTCAATTGTATGTTAAATCTTGTAAATATTTTGTTAAATTTGTAGGGAAAAGAGCTTGGGAAATCAAATGTTAACTTTGTGAAATCCATTCATTGGCTTATGTTTGTTGAAGTTTAAATCTATTTTTTGGCTTAAATCCATGGGATTAATTCCATTTAAATCATTTAGAATCATTTTCAAATTGTTTAAAGCCACTTAAATTTTCCTTAAAAACCTATTATATTCATGGGGCATGGTTGGATTCTGTCCAATGGTTTAAGTTGGATTTTAAAATATGTGGGCAATTTTTTTATTATCAAAACTATTGATCAATAAACCTACTACATGGTTAAATCATCAAATAAATCTATTTTGTTAAAATTTCCATTAAACCTTTAAAATTTGTCTAGTTTGAGAATTCATGGTTTGTTAAATATTTCATTAATCCTATTGGATTTGTGAATTCTAGAACTTGTTAAAATATTCATTATGTGGGTTTGGTAAGTCATTTATGAAATTTTTTAATCACCTATATTGCCCACAATTTGGTTATAGCAAATTTCTTGTTTATTCCAATGGTTTATTGTTTATGCCTTAGATTTTACTTTGAATCCCTATTGTGAATTTATGAATTTGTACTTTGCTTCTATTTTTTATTGTTAACTTTGCACTATGTTGGAATCCATGGGGGTTAAATTTTTGGTTAAGATATATCATAAGTTTACCTCATGGTCATATTACCAACTAAGAGCTTTGTTCACCCATCTAGCCCCTAGTCTAGGAGGGCTTATAACCTAGCGACCAAGACCTTAAGAAAACCCAACACCCAATTAGATCACATGATGACAAGGAGCTAGTGACATGAGGCTTGACACTTTCCCTTTGCCTTTTTATTTTTTTAAAATATTGTATAGTTCACTCAAATAATATTTTTATTTTTACTTATATTTTTAAAATTTTACAAACATTAGAAAGCTATCTCAAAACTCTACATAGTGGATCAAGTATTTTCTTAGAATTTGCACCAAAAATAGGTATAGCCATTTGAAGATTTTCCTTTGTGTTTAAAAATTCATAAATTTTGCATATGTTATTTTTTAATAATTTAAAAAAACTATCAAAAAATTATAAGTAATATGTTGGTGACATTTAATTTTCTTTTGGATTGACTTATTTTCTATTTTGTGGCTAGCCTTTTGAATGCAACGATTCTCATGTGTCAATGATTTTTTATGCTTAAACTACTAATTTGGTGGTTTTATAGGATAATTTTGTAAAAGACATTGATTATAAACCTTTTCCATTTCCATATGCCTTCTCTTCTTTAAATATTGTTTTCTCACATTAGAAATTAAGATTAAAATTTACCTTCACACTTAAATTTAGAATAAGTAATTTACTAGTGTCTTTTAATCCTGAAGTGATATTTTGAGTATGCTCTCTTCTTGTATTTTTGGGTGATCTTGAGGATAAGAAACAATAATCATCTTCCCAATTTTATTTTAGGAGTTCTACCTTGGATTTCATCACTAAGGGGATGAACTCAACTCTAGTGTCCTAGTGGAGTATAGCTGAATCAAAAGACATACTTCTTGTAAGGAAATTTTATCGTTTGGGCTGAGCCCCCAAGACATTTATATCTTAGAGAAGTGAAAGAGAAGAGTGGGTTATCCTCTCCTCTAGGATGTTTGATATATTTTACTTTCATACACATGCATTAGGCCTCACATTCCATTGTGGTATATCAAGGATACCTCTAGAAATATTTGTGTAGCCTACCTTAAGAACATCATATGTCCTTCCTTGTGGTGCATCAAATATCAGTTAGGCTTGAAAAGTTACCCACACCATACTTTTATAGTGGGGTGATAGAGCTAACTTTGTTCAAGACTTTATCCTCCAAGGAAATAGGTGCATAGGTGGTCCATGACCTTGCATTCCATAACTATCCATCACTTGATAAATAATATATCTTTAGGCCATGGGGATTGATACTTCTTGCTTTAATAAATCAGGTTGTTGTGTCTTGTTGATTGGATATTGTGAATAGTTAGTGCTTGTTTGTAAATCTTCAAAATAAAGTTATTCAAGCCCAATTTTTAAAAATATCAAGGATACATTTTGAAATAAAAGTTTGAAAATAAGATTAGGACAACCATCATCCACACCTTAGTCCAACCTTAGATAGAAAAACCATTTCACCTTGTCTTATTCCAAAATCATAAGTCCTTTTTCTTATTCCAACATCATAAGTCCTTTATCCATAGTTAAAATGAATACATCCACATTCAAACCTATAGTTAATTTCCCAAACTCATAGTCCATTAATCAAATCCATACTTACACCTTAGTCTTCATCCATAGTCCATATTCACTATCATTCAAGACTCCCATTCTAACCATATAGACCTTACCTTTCAACCCCCAATCAATTTCAGAAACCTTAATCCTTGTCCATATTCCATATCCTTTGTCCACCATCCATAACACTTACCCATTATCCTTTCCACAATAATCCTCATCTACCATCCTCACATTGGTCCAAGCCTTAGGAAATTTTTCCTCAATCCCTCCATCCATTATAAACATTAGTCCATCCATTATTCCATCCAAATCAAACCTAAAACCACATAAAAATATAGTTTATCACTTTAAAAACATCAAATCCAAATATCTTAGACAATTTAATTCATACCAATCATAATAAAATATTTTAACCTTTAGGAATTGGTCATACTTGTTGGTGATATGAGTTGTAGGTCCCAAATCCCTAAGATGGGATAGTATCCCAAGTGCTAGGGGTCTCAAACTTGGAAATAATACAACAAAAACTAAGATTAGATTAGGCAATTGAGAACCAATTGTTGAGGTTTTTAGGACCTCCTTCATTTTTGGTTCTATTAAACCAAGGGGGTTTTTCCTAAGATGTTGTGATAAATATCACCACATAAACTAAAAAATTACCTTAAGACATACCATGTCTATTGCATAATGCACCTTTATTTTGATTGTCACTTCATACCTATATCCTAGTTTGAGAAAATAAAGGTTAATAAACTTATTAAAATATGGAGGATGCCCCTAGTCGAGCTTATAAATCCCAGTCAAAACTTATGGGCCATACCCACTTGAGTAGGCTTGTTAATGTGCTTTACATTGATTGTTTAGATCTCCATCTCCACTTGAAACTAAAGGGGATATATCCATTCAAAATTGGGCCAAAGGAAATTATATTTTTCATTATATCTTTATGTGTCTCTAATCTTTGAAAAATTTACAAAAACTCAAATTTCCAAAACAAAGAAAAAATCAAAGGTAAAATACCAAACTATAATAAAGTAGAAAATAATCAAATAAATAGATCTAAAATAGATCTTTTATTGACATTATTTCATTGTCCTTGATAATATTTGAGGAGTGGAAATTTTTTTGTATCTTTTCATATCATTATCAAAGTCTATCAACGTTCAAATTGGATCTCCTATATTGTTTGTGGATAAACTAGATGGAGATCTTCAAAGCTACTCTTGACTTGGAAATATCCACTCATTATCAAGTTTTCTTGGATTCACAAGTCTAGTTCAAGTACACTTTATCAATTGATATCAATCTTCATCATCTTGATTGGACTCACAAGTCTAGTTCAAGTAGGAATCTATCATTATAAATCAATACTATTATCATTATTGGAGATCTAACTTAACTTTGATCTATTTTGGTTTTGGGCAACAAACATCAAAATTGTTGAAAGAAAATTTGATTTTTTCTAAAGTCTTCTATTGCATATGCCAATCACAATGTCTCAATATAAGAAAAACATGGAATCCCATCAAGATGAGTAAAATATTCCAACAAACATGGGTTTTGGTCAATATGAGCAAGGAACAACTTTAAACCCATCTAATTTCTATAGAGATCCTTCATGGATACCTTATGTGGAGGATGAAGTTGTAAATCGATGATCCAGAGGATTTTTGTCAAATTTTGAAGTTCCTCATTTTTCTCCAAAAACATCTTCATCAGAAATTATTTTTTAATTCTGACTCCAATGCAACTCGAACGGAGTCAATTGGAGATACGGTACTCAAGATACACTCAGTCAAACCTTCAGTCAACTCAGAGACCCAAGTTAAAAAAAAGGTCAAAAATCAAAGTGGTCAAAAGTGGTCAAGATTGTGTAAGTGCGAAGAGCTCATCATAAGCTTTCCGACGACATTCGTTTCATCAAAATTGGAGTTCGTTTGTCCGAGTTACGAGCAGTCAAAGTCGGCCAATCATGTATGGACACGTGGCAGTCCAGTCAATGCCACATTATCAGTCCAGTCAGCGGACACATCACTCCAAAGTCTTTGACCGGCGAATGAAATTTTGATATGGCATCATCTCACCCCTCCACGTGGCAAGCCATTATTGGCAAAAGGTGGCATATTATTTTTATAAAAAATAATATAATAATAAAAAATAATAAAATATATAAAAAAAATAAAAAATAATTAAAAAATGTCACATTCTTTTAAAAAATGTGGGCCCTCCTATATTAAAGGATCTCCACCTATCTTAAAGCCCATATTAAAGCCACCCCATATTAAAGCCATGAGTTTTGTTTTAAAAACTTTCTATGTTATTTTTAAAAGCCTATTTTCAAGGAATCCCTATTTTAAAGGGTTTTAAACCCTTTTATTATTACCCCTATTCAAAAGAAATAAACTCCTATAAGATAGCAATTGGATTATTTTCAAGGGGATAAAATTTAAAAGATCTCCTTAAAAATATATAAATAATCCCATAAGAGTTATCAAAACAAAATTATAGGGATTATTACTTTTCTTTGTAAGCCCAAAATTATAAGGGCCCTTCATTATTTATCTTGAAAAGATTTTATTATGTAACAGGGGGATTTCTTTTGGATTTACATGTAAATTTGGGGAGATTGTAAATCAAGTTGTTTTACACCAAATTGGGTAAAATTGGTGTATAATAAAGGGTAAATGGGTGAGAGTTGGGGAGTGCGTTTTAGCTAATTATTTTTGTAAGGAATTTTGGAGGTGATTTTTATAAGTGGAGAGTCAGGATTTTTCTTTCTTGGAAAAATCTTATTGTAACTTCGTGCTTTTGGAGAAGCTTGTTCCCATGTACTTTGGAAGTGCATTTTCAAATTTCTTTGTAATCCAAGGGGAGGCTATGCCAAAGATTGTAACTAAGTTTCTGGAGGAATAATTGGATCGGTCTACTCTTTGGAGAGGGACCTAGAGATGTAGCCATTGTTTTTGGCGAACTCCATTATCAAACCTTTGTTTTCACTTTCTCTCTTCTCTCTCATTCTGGTTTTATCACCTTGATTTTAAGCATAATTTTAATCATGTACACTTGTTTTTGAGTTTCCATTAAATTGTTTAAGTTAAGCATTCAATTATGCAATTAGTCTAGATCCTAAATCAGATCAATCAAGACGCAACCTTAGAGTATATACAATAATTTGAGCAAGATCTTGAAGCAATGAGAGTTTTAGAACTTATATTTGAGAAAAATATTGATCACTATCTTTAAATACTAGTTCAAAAAGGTGCCAAGCTACTTTCTAATCCTATTCATAAAGAACATAATCTCATAACCTTCACTACATATCACACTTTAGAAGAAGCAAGTCAAATCAACACACGTATGAGAAGCATAGCCCCATCACAAAAAAACATATTAACCCCACCACAAAATCCACCTCAAACATCATGGGAAAAGTTGGCTGCTACCTTAACATATACATCTCCACCTCCGTCTAATACATCAAAATTTCAATGGAAAACATATCAATAGATACATC
This sequence comes from Sequoia sempervirens, assembly GCA_007258455.2. Lineage (NCBI taxonomy): Eukaryota > Viridiplantae > Streptophyta > Pinopsida > Cupressales > Cupressaceae > Sequoia > Sequoia sempervirens. The sequence continues at coordinate 3,190 of VDFB02288806.1, read as the reverse complement.
ATGATCAATTTGCACCTAAATCATCACCTACCTTTGCCAAATCCAATCCAAACATGGTTACTTTAAACATGAAAAATATGTCCATTCCACCAATTCATTCCCAACAAAGTCAACCTCAACAACATTTTATCCTTCCAAGTCAACCTCAATAGCATTTCATCCCTACAAGTCAATCTCAGTGATATTTCATTCCACCATGCCAACCTTAACAACATTACATTCCTCTAATTCAATCCCAACAACATTACATTCCCCTCAATCAACATCAACACCAATATCACATTCCCATAAGTGTCCCTCTATTCACACTTACAAATGACTTGACACAACAAATTCAAGAGACAAAAATAGATTACAAACATGGGGATGGGTCACACTAAGAAGAGATATATACATTGGAGGATATATTCCCTTATCCTTTTGAAAATTTGTTAAACATGACACCCTTTCCTCAAAACTTTGAAATGCCTAGATTTGACAAATACAAAGAAAAAGGTGATCCAAGAGAACATATAAAACAATTTTACATAGCTTGTCTTGAGGTTGTTCATAATGAAACATATCTAATGTATATTTTTAATAGAATCCTAGGAGGTCAAGCTATTGAGGAGTTTTCACATTTACCTCATGGGATCAAGTCCTTTGAACATGAATTACCAGAGAAAATCATTGCACATTTTTCATATAACATTGAACATAAAATCTCCATGACTGATCTATATAATGAAAACAAAAACTAATGGAGAAGCATTTGTTTCCTTTTTATAAAGGTAGAGAAATATGGCAAGTAAATTTCCTATTCTATTCTTGAAAAAAAACTTGTCCACATATTTACCCAAAACCTAAGTCACAAACTAGATTTTCACCTAACAATCTTATGTGCTAGTGCATTCAATGAGATCATAGAAAAGGGAATGGAAATTGAAAAATCTCTCATTACTAAGGGTCTCCTGAATTTTCTTTAAGACATCAAAGATAACCTCTCAACATCTAATGATAGACCTAGGATTTAGATTAAAAACAAGAACATTCTCAATGATGGAGTGGTAGATGCAAAAAGAGTCAAAAAATTCAGCCTACCTTACAAATAGCATCAAATAATCCACTAAATAATCAAGGTGTTAATATTCCTAGAAGGCCACTTAGAAAAATAAATCCTCCTAAAAGAACATACACGAGTCCTTTAGGGGAATCTCTTGAATTTTCCTTGCGAAAATTGATCCAAGCTAAACTTGTTAGATTACCAAAAATTAAAAAAAATAGAACCTCAAGTTAAACTTTCATGGTACAAAGAAAATAACTATTGTGAGTACCATAGAACCAAAGGACATAAGACTTTTGATAGCTAATTATTGAAAAAAAATATTCAAGACCTTATATATCAAGGTGACATTTGTATAGAAAATCCTCCTTCAACCAATAATGATCTCAAGATATTCCAATATCCTATAACAAAACATGGAAAAGCGAAACCCTCAAAAAAAGATAGCAACCCTAAAGTGGTCATTTATGCTTCTGTTCCATATGACTACACCATAACTCTAATAGAAGGAAATATCTTCCATAAAAAATGCAACTCCTAAGTGCACAATCACAATACATAGGGGAAAAATAGCATCAAGTGATTCCATTCCAAATCAAGATCAAAGTATCCTTCCCATTCCACCTCATGATCCCATTCCTAATCAAGATCAAAGTATCATTTCCAATGAGCCCTTTACATCTAAGATCAAGATATATTCCTTATTCCACTTCATAATCCCACTTCATCTCTAGACCTACATATCTCTGTCATGTCACCTCAAGAGAAACATATCCTTTTCACTTCCATATTGGATCCTATGATTCCTCTCCAAATAAAAAGCAAAGCATCCCTTCTACCATATCTTCCAATTTCCTTCCAAATCAAAATAAAATCACACCTTGCATCTCATCCGGCAATGATCCTCTCCCATCTCATGATCCCATACCTTTCACTCCACTAAGCTTATCCTTTCGGCAAGAGATGTGTGGGTTGTTGACTTCTTTGTCATTTGGTCTTTTTATTGTTGATTTATCTTTTCATCTTCACCTTAATCTTTGGTCTTTTATTTATTTTTAATCTTTTCTTTTGGTCTATTCTAAGGAAGCTCAAGGAAGCTTCGATCCTAATATAGTGGTGAAGAGTGAGGAATGAGGCATAGTCAATACTTTTTTGTATATTTTTTGTAGAGTCACAATCTATGCAAAGAGATACCAAAGTCGCCCTGGTTATCCATACCTAGGTGTACATATATCCCTTTTCCCTAGTAAAACACTCAATGATGATACAAAGCATAACAAAGGAACAAAGAAATCAATCCTTCCCCATATCCATCCATCTTGCATATCCTTTCACATCCCATCCATTTTGCACACTTGCCTATTAGTTCATTACCCATTTATATGCTTCACTGTACATTTGATCAATGAGCTAATTTGCATATAGTTGCATTTTCCTGCATAAACAAGAGTCGTCATCATTATGTCATCACATCATCATATCATTATCATCATCATAGAATCATATGGCCTATTCTTCTTGTTGTGAGATTGACTTGAGACTTTTTTTCTAGTTAATCTCCCAAAGGGACATCCATTGTACCTCTATCCCATCACTAGGGCATATCACTAGTATCATTCTTCTTTGAAACAATGTTTTAAAATGCAGTCTCAAAAAGGGGCAAAATGTAGACTCCTAAAATAGGCTAATTCCTTTTCATCTTATTGTTTCATCATTATTCTTATCAATTCTTCTATCTATTATTAATTTAATTATTTAATTAAACTAATATTTTCCTCTCTTCATCTATAATTATTTAAATAGTTAATTAAATAAGCAAGAGTCAACATCATTATGTCATCACATCATCATATCATTATCATCATCATAAAATCATATGGCCTATCCTTCTTGTTGTGAGATTGACTTGAGACTTGTTTTCTAGTCCATCTCCCGAAGAGACATCCATTGTACCTCTATATCCCATCACTAAGGCATATCACTAGTATCATTCTTCTTTGAAACAATGTTTTAAAATGTATTGTCTCAAAAAGGGGCAAAATGTAGACACCTAAAATTGGCTAATGCCTTTTCATCTTATCATTTCATCATTATTCTTATCAATTCTTCTATCTATATTAATTTAATTATTTAATTAAACTAATATTT